>JAOTRI020000949.1:0-19430 GCA_028564885.2 Zoanthus sanctaehelenae | reverse complement strand
TCCGTCGCTTCGCGACTCCGCCTAATACGGAATATACTTTCTCCCAACTAGCCGTCAATATTTTGTGGTATTGGCGTCTCAAAATCGCAATTAGTTTATAGGATTCCCAAACAGTGACATGTTTGACTAAATAATTTTGCCAAAAACTCTGTAAAGCTATCGAAAAAGTGTCTTTAAAGGCAATTTTGCGAAAATGCACAATTGAAGGCATAAGCCATTCAGGGTATTAATTTAATTTCTACCTTTTTTTCAGACTGATCTCGATGCATAGGAACAAAAGGAATCAACTATGTATGATTACTAACAACTACACAGTTGTTATGCCAGTTTAACATGGTTTACATTCGGACTGAAACTTCGAGCTCAAATAGAATTAGTAAACGAAGATAACAAAGGAGGTTTTGTCTTCTATTGTTTTTTATGTTTAATTAACTTTTTTGATGATCGGGAAAAAGTATTGATTAACTAATTGAATCAATACTTTTTCTCCACCATCAAAAAAGTTATTGATTTTGGAAGGTTTGACTATGAATCTGAGAGTAAAAGAGTAAATGAAATCTGATGCTTTTTCTAAGCTAGATCCTTTCATCTGTGGTTGAAATGAAAATCCTAGTAGCATGCGGTATTAAAACTGCAGCTTCATTCTAGATATTAGAAGCACGATGTAGATCTGCATATAACAACTTCCATACTTGGATGGAATTTAATTGGACTACAGTATTACAATATGATTAGTTAAGTATCATAACGGGCGGGGTAAGAAAGAAATAGATACGATCAAGAAATGGTACACGAGGCTGGAATGGGATTAGATCAATGACACATAAATCAATGGCACACCAAGATTGGGATTGGATCAAAGAAATGGTACGCCGGCATTGGGATAGGATCAGTGAGATGGTAGACTGGGATTGGGATAGGATCAAATCAATGGCACATTGGACTGGATTAAAGCGATGGAATATGAGGATTGGAATAGAATTATATCAATGGCACAACAGGATTGAGATAGGGTCAGAGCGATGGTACATTAGGATTGAAATAGGCCCACAGCAGTTTACACTAGGATTGGGAGAGGACTGGAGTAGAGGTACACTAGGATTGGAATTGGACAAGAGCAGTGGTTCACTAGGATTGGAATTAAATCAAGACAAAGATAGATATTCATGAGCCTAATTCTGTTAGTAAACAGCTAACAAAAAATCGTAACTTTTAAAACAGCAATGTACCTTTCAATGCTCGCATCTATAGAACCAGCCTCATTATCTCGAAGAACAATTTTCATGATGACTTTGCCAAAAATTATCAAGTAAATTTTAAAAGCGAGGCGATACATACGGTTTTTAAGGAAACTAAACGAAAACAAGAAGAAATCCCAAATAGTTGTGGGTAAGGTCGATGTTGGTAGTACTCGAAGTGACTAAATAGCAAGTCGAAACACATTTTAATTTTAAAGATATCAATTTTAAGATTATCAAACAGTTTTAACATATATTAAAACTCTGATTCAAACTACAAGTATGTTCAAGGTGTTTTATATAAAAAAATATATACTTCTTCAGATGGCTGAAATCTATTTCAAAATGTGCTTATAAAAGTATTAAATTGTTCCACTTTCTTTAATTTTTATCTTACAACCGTCTTCCAAAAACTAATTACTGTAATACATTTAATCACGTAACTTCACTGGGTAATGGAAAAACGTATACTTAAAATATTTACAGGAGCCTCTTATAACACACAAAGATAAAAGAAATTTTCTTTAAGAGACCACCTTTACAAAATTTAAAGTGTTGGTTTTACAAGTTATTCCATTCGGAATAATGCGGTAGGAAACACAGGTAAAATAAAGAGAGCTATCACAAACTGTAACTTTGACTACTAAAATAAGTATATCAAATTATCGGCTACGTTTTAGCCGTATACTTAATTGTTCTAGAATGATTCAACGCTGAGTGCATCAATTACTAAACAAAATGATGTAGCTTGATTATTCAATCCCTCGACTATCGCTGAATTCACTAGCTTCTGAAAGAGCAATCCAATTGGCCAAATCATTTTCACGCATGCACATTCTTCTAAAACGTTTTCATATCCCATGGTCCATTAACTTATAAGCAATCATAATTTTTTAAAACATTACAACCCCTTAAGTTAAATTAATTCCAGGATTTCACATCTTGTAAAATAAGCTATATATTCACACATAAGGAACGTTTCTAACAATTGCCCATTTAGGGCTTACCATTAATTTAACACAAGTACAATATCTCAGTACTCTTCATCAGACCCCTCTCCCTCATCAGCATTGCGGGTCAACATGTAGTTATCCATATCTATCGAGCGACAGTTGTTAATGGCGTAGCGCAGCCGATCCGCCATCACTTCCTGACTAGTGTAAGGTGGTAAACGCAGCTGAAAGAAGCAGGTTTGCGCTGTAGGCAGACTATTTGGATCCTGGGAAGGAAAAAACTTTGTGAAACAAAAGATTCGTTTTACCTGAGTATTGCAACTACAACAGGCTTGTACAGTTAAGAGGGAACACACTAATTATACTCGTATAAAAGTAAAAACAAAGTAATGTAGACAAATGTAACAAATATGAATAACTAATAGTACACTTGATTGATTAGGAAACTTGATGGCTTCCTTTGTTTTATATTTTTGTTCTCCTTTCCCAAAATGAAAAATGGCATTTACCATGCACAAATAACATAAGGCATTGACACAAAATGAAGAAGCCTTTAAAAAAATAATTATCACAGAAACACCTAAAGCAAAATATACCAACTGCGACCCCGCACACAACATGAAACAAACAAAAGTTGCCATTTTTTTTGTAGTTTAACCAAGCTTCCTAAATAGTCCAATCTAATAACTTTGGAAAAATAAAGCAGAAAAAGTAGACTAGGAATTCCCGTGGCCTCTACAATGTCAGCTTTTGAGAAACAGTAGTAACTTGAAGCTGTTTACATGGTAAGGGTCCTGCAGAAACTCTGGAGTCAACGACGAAAGAAAAAGCATTTTTAAATGACCAATCTTTCAATACAACAATTCAAAAAAAAGAAAACACTCTTAAAGGGGGAATGTCAGAAAAATGAAACTAGAATAAAACAAACCACACAACGTTATTTCGGAAATTTTTGACGAAAAAAAGGGTATCTTTGATAAACTAAGGTTAAGTACAAAGTTTTCAAAAATTGCGTTCGCGTCAGTTTTTCAGGTTTTGTTCGATTTTGCTTCATTTCCAACAGGACCTAGACTCACTAGCACTATTATAGCCTTATAACAACACAGTACTGATGAACAACATCAGATTCAGAGTGGTATTGTGCTGTCCATGTTGGTCAATAACGTGAAAGAAGCAAACGTTCGGTTATAATTGCTTCCGAAACGCAGAAAGCTTTGGCTTAAATAAAAAAGGAGGGTGGGAACGTCGTCCCTGTATCATGTAACAAAACCGATAGAAATATATATGGACTTTGGTTAATTAGACATTATTGTTTATCCTCGAATGTTAAGGTAGGAGCTTTAGAGTGAAGGAGCCTTGTGAATGAGCAACACAAAAAGATAACCCAATATAGACCTCAGACATTTATTTGAAGCCGGATATAAAACATTGAAAGTACCAAAAATATGCCACGTTTACTTACCATTTCTCAATTTTTACTTTCAAATACTTTAAAATTTATATTTTAAGGTGGATTTGAAATATGTTTTCAAACAACTTCACATTTTCTGCGAGTATTTTCACCTTGATGAGAAAAAACAGGAAAAAACGCTTAAAAATTAGTTAATGTAGAAAAACATAGGACTTTAAACAACTACATGAAAAGATAAAGGTATGAATCAAGCGAGTCGATTCTCTTACCTTCCTTTAGCTCTTGGCAAAAGAAAAATTTAACTTTTCATTAGAAACTTACCCTATCCACTTTGACAATCTGAAACCTCTGTGATACGTCCGTCACGTTTGCAGGAAGACGAGACCGACCAGAAACAAATCGCATGAACAAAATTCGCTCTTCATTTGTGAACGATTCCAAAGTGTTCCACAGCCACAGGACTTGGGTATCATTGGCATCGACTTCTCGGTATCTAAAATACAGCATTAGTACGTCACAACGTGATAATAAAAAAAAAACTAGCTTGGAATTTTATCAAAGTTGATTGACACAATTGAAGAGTTTTCGTCTGTGCCAAACTTTTTTACTACGTACACACATTACTTATAGGCAGTCCTTGTCTATGATGTCGTCTTTTTTCTACAGAAACAGTTCTATACAAGATAAAATTTACATCGTAACGAGAAAGATAATGGGAGACTGACGTTCCGGACTAACCTTTGTCGGAGTGAATGCACGAGGGATAAAAATTGGTTCGATAGAGCAACAAATCAAATAGCGCAATAACAGGTAAGAAAACACAAATGGAAATAAACGGATAGATAAAGATGTGCATAAACGGACGGACGTAATTGGTACAGTTGGTAAGATCTCTGTTTTACAGTCTTTAGGTCTCCAGTTCGATACTGGCAGTTTCCAAGATTCGAATATTTGTGTGACCTTTTTTCCGCCCATGCCAACTCAGCTTTCTATTCTTCTGGGGTAAATAAGTACCAGCGTTTACTGGGACGTAACCTGGGATGAATTATCCTCCCCTCCAGGGGGAGTTAAATACTCTCATTGGCTTAACGCTACGTAAGTAACGCGCCAGCTCCATGGGCCACTAGGTTCGTAAAAGATTTAGCCTTCGGGACAGTAGTCCAAACGTCGAATAGCACCAACTCAGAGACAAATGTTTAACCTACGATTTTGTTTGCAACCTTATGAGGAAAAATTTTAGCTGTAATTAATGGATTAACAAGTCTTTTCCAAAAAAAAAAATTCCAAACAGGAATTATAAATAACGGTTTATCTTTTCTTAAAGAAGAAAATCCTGTTTTAATTTACGCTTAACCCAGTGTTAAACTAAACTAGTCTTTGAACAAACGGGCCCTGAAGTTTAACCGAAATGAAGCGTTCAGTATGCCCATGGTAATAATAGTGCCAAATGCGCGAGTTAGTTGCATTTCTTTAGTCCTGTGACAATCGCTACCGCTGTTAATAACAAATAGAACCAACGCAAGAGAATTAGAAATTGAATGAGGATGAAAATTAAACTGGCGAGAGACCAGTTTAGAAAGATGGATTTTGTATTATTACCGATGGAAATGAAATCTGCCTATAGCGCTTGGAAAAAAGTTAGGGTCTTTTGTCATTTACTTGCCTCTTTTCTTTTTAACCATTCCTGATCAATTCAGTTCAGTGTTGAACAGGCTAACCGCCGCCTGGTTAGCCTAGTTGGTAAGGTGCCAGTCTGCTGTGCGGAGGTCTCGGGTTCGATTCCCGGCCAGAACACTATTCAGGGTCTTAAAATAAGTGAGGAGAAAGTGCTGCCTTTGCTCTAACATCTGCAATTGGTTAGACTTTCGCGTCTTCTCGTATAAGGACGTTAAACCGTGGGTCAAGTTTTTCGATCACTCTGTCGAGGGACTTAAAAGAACCCACGCACTTGTCGAAAAGAGTAAGGTAGTGATCCCAGTGTTGTGGTCTGTCTGTTCTTCTGAGGGCATTTCTTGATGATATTTGTGAGCCGCTCCAGCGGACTATCTAAGCCCCTCATCTGTCAAACCTTGTACTGATCATTGTAAAGCGCATTTATTATATCCATATGAAAAGGGCGCTATATAAATCCTAAACTTATTAAAGTTATTATTGATGTGACAGAAAGCATGTTGCGCCTTTCATGTGATTCATGTTTTGCGATATCTATGACGCCACTTTCTATCCTATACATATAAAAGAAATTGTGTCAAAGCGTACCTTACTACCTTCTTCAAAACGTCAACTTTCACCTCGGCCGAACCACAGACTAGCTGTTCCAGTTTCTTACCAGTTAACAACGACAGTATAGGGACTGGGATGATCCACCCCATTCCCTCACGAACTGCGCCGATCTGCCGGTCCATTTCGTGCATACGATACTGCAAAGCCCGTTCAACATACTCTGCACGATTTGCAAATGTTAACTGGATATTTTCACCGCTAGGAACAATGGGTACAAAGCGTCCATTAGCACTTTGCGTTTCGAATGACTCGATGGGAATGATCTGCAAAATATAAACAAATTCAAAGAGCATTGTGAACCAGCTTATTATTTATTAAACGAAATGCCTTCATATTATTCAGGGTAGTGATCTCGCGAATTAATTCCTAAACTTATTTCTTGCTTATAGCTTACGAACAAGATATGACGTCATTAATTTTTGACCTTAAGTCGACAATCTAAATTTACCAACTTCCGACCTGATATCCTGGAAGGGAAAACATCGTTGGTTAATTTTGCAGTTCATTGTAGCTTACTGTACATAAAGAATTTAAAGCCAACCATAAACAAAGGCCTCAGAGCCTCCCGAGACCTTGATCTGTTTATTATTTTAAATGCCTGAAATTCTCTTGAAACTTGTAGCCTTTATAAACAACTGCGCTTGTAAATTTACTGATAACATGATAATAATTTGAATTAAAGTTGAAATATTGTTTCCACTTGAAGATCAGACTCATTTTTAATTTAAGACTTAGATTTCATCGATGTTTTCCAATCTTGGATCAGTAATCGCTATGATTTATACCGAGCGAGTGCCCATTTATTTACATCCACTGATTCTTATTTTCCTCCATACACTAATGTCGTACATTCTAAGTTTTATTTTTTAACAAGAATCTCTTTTGCGTAAAACTTGCAGGCCAGTAATTGCACCAAATACAGGTGCTAATGCGACTGAAATTTCGCCAATCAAATCCTGAATATCAGCCGCTAAAGATACTTTATCATATCTTACGTAATGATACAGAGAAAAAAGATTTTCAAAGATGAAGCTGCAAAACGCAGCACACGCATTTCTTCCATCTCGAGCACTCACCTCTGAGAAACTTTCTTCATCGACTCCACTCTCATGGATATCACGGACACCTCGCAAACTCTGCATGTAGAGCAAATCAACCTGAAAGCAAATTTTAAGTCTTAAATTTTGTTAGGGATTCTGGCCTGCCAGTAAAAAGTATACATCACAGACAAGTAGACTATTTATAATAGAAAAAACAAAATGCTTACATTTCTCCAAGTGATTATTAAACAAAAACACAACAATGATAACCAGGAAGTCCATGAAAAGGACAATTTTTGAGATTAGGAATTAATATCTAAGAGATCTGAAGCCCCTGCTTAGCATGAAAATACAATACATGTTTATTTGCATCCTTTTTTTCAATTACAATGAATAAAATTATTACACTAGGTTACATTGAATTGTTTTAATACTTTGCTAAATTATAAGTGAGTCTGATTAGTAAATGCCTAGTGCCGAAATTAACCGTAAGTTTTCGCGTTAGACACTAGATATATAAAGTTACAATGTTTAGAAGAGCAAAGAACTAAATACAGGAGAGAGAAAATATATTATATTATTATCCAACTGCACGAATAACCGTACAAATAACACCATGAGAGGGCCTGGGCCGAGTACAAATATGAAGCCGTATTGTACATTTTGAGCGATATTCGTACTCCAGAAAACTTTTTTGGTCGCCCGTGTGTTGCAGAATTTTGTTTTTATTTTTCTCGAAAACAAATTGGATTAATAAATCACTTATTAGACAGTTAATTATGTAGTATGGCTAATATTTTTATTCGCCATTCGGGCTTGTCAAAATACTACAAGACTCGCAAAAATATTCAGCCATACTACATACTAAACTGTCTAATAAGATATATTTATTATCCAACTGCACGAATAACCGTACAAATAACACCACGAGAGGGTCTGGGGTGAGTACAAATACCAGACGTATTGTACATTTTGAGCGATATTCGTACTCCAGAAACTTGTTTTACTGCACACGTGACAGTTTTTAGTTCTAGTTATTCTCGAGTAAAAGATTGGATAATAAATCACTTATTAGACAGTTTAGTATGTAGTATGGCGGATATTTTTACTTGTCCTGTGTATTTTGACTCACACTTCGGCTATATACAAGACTCGTAAAAATATCCAGCCATACTACATACTAAACTGTCTAATAATATACATTTATTAATTATATATAATAATTTAATTTTTTTTGTACAAATATAATAATAACATATTTATTATGAATAAAGAACCTAAAAACCTTGAATGAATTAACTAAATTTGCATCTTTTTGTTTATAATTATAATATGCTAAATTTACAATTCAACTTCTACCTTAGACGTGGGTCTGAAGCATTCATTATAAATAAATACTTAAAATAAATAAAATAAATACTTTATTTAACGTCAATTGCGAAGGAGGTGGTTGCCCATTCTTCCTAGCCAGAGGCTAATGTTTAAACACTCGACGGCTCAGATCTTGGCGTAAAAGTTGATTTTGCAGATGGAGGAAAACTGGAGTACCCGGAGAAAAACCCTCGAAGTCAGATTGAGATTGACAAATCTCAACCTACATGCAGAACCCAGGAATCGAACCTGGGTCGTAGAGGTGGGAGGCACGACTGATGACCACTATGCCAACCTGACTCCACAGTTTTTTTTTTGTTTTTTTTACAGTTTCTTTTTAAATTTCTGTTTATGAACATGTTTCTTTCCTATTCATTTTAATATGCCAAGCTGGTCGATTATTAAGCAGGAGAAATGATATAATCCTTATGTTAAACACACTGAGACAACACTACTCTTAACTTTAAACTTTGCATTCATTTTTATTAAACAGACATAATTCGAGGGGCAAAGAATCTGTTTAATATAGTGAATAGAAAATAGTAAAATATCAAATTGAAAGTTAACCAGTATCTACACAAGATAATAAATGAAGTTATAATCTGAGTTTACGGGCAGCTGCATTGCATTATGATCAGAGTTGGGGATTTGAATGCAAGTGATCCGGGTTTGATTCCCCATCTCAGACCACTGAGTGAATTTGGCCTTGGTGATCCCAGAGATAAATTTACCTGGTTGTCCATGGGTTGCCTCCTACGAGTACAACGGTACCAGTTTAAATTCCTTATCGGGGATGACACTGGCCACAAGGCTTGTCATGGGGAGTTGTCATTACGTGTGTATTTTATATGTTATATTTTAGTATATATTGAGAGACCTGGTTTAGTTCAAGTATGTCACTGGTATCCTGGGTGCAGTTTCATCATGAAATTTATGAGTGTTGTATTTGTATAGGTAATAGCATGATTTGTAGTGATATTTGGCATAAATACCACAAGTGATATTTCAAAATTGTTATACGTAATTTCAGGAACCGTTAGGCAAGTGAAATTTGAGACAATTTTGAAATATCACGAGTGGTATTTATGTCAAATATCACGTACAAATCCTGCTATTATTTGTTTATACTGCTACATGAGAAATTTTTTGTAACGAAAAAAAAGTGCTCATGCAAGCTTTTTGTGTATTTAATTTTTTACTTCCGTAAACTAAGCTACTGTATTTACTCAAGGTTGGCTGATAATACCTTGTGAATTGACGTTTTAGTTACAGGTTTCTAGCTCATGTTTGACTCAGTTTTGAAAAATTGTTTGCCACCCCCTTCCAAAGTCTCTTAATCTGCCACTAAATAGTACCTCCAACTCCACCTTCAATTCCAGCTTCAATTTTCAATTTTTTTAAGACAATTTGACAATTGTTTAGTTGCTTCAAAATCCTCAGTCCTACAGCTGGTATACACAACCTTTATGTTAACTTTTTACTCTGGTAGCAACTGATAACACTGAACTAGCTACAAATATGTACATATATTTGAATTAGTTTTTTAAAGAATAAACTTCTCCCACAAGGTTAGTTTAGAAAATGCTAGCTTTTGAACAGGACATCATTTTGGTTCTCCGACTATATAAATTGTACTTATTTGATTAAATGGCTAGCTACAAGTTAACTACAATTACTTGTCCATATATATATCTCAGATATAACCTTTTTACTTGTCCATATCTCAGATCTTGATATAACCTCCCTTAAGCATTCTAAAGACAGAAAAACTAATTTTCCAGAGGTGGGGTCTAGCAGAACAATTTGGCACTGAGCATGGGATGATCATTGTTTCTTTTTGGTGCCTAAATACTCTAAATCAGATACCAACTGTATCTTTTAGAATGTCTAAAAGGATTTTGGGCTACTAGAGTCTAAGCTTGTATCTTTTAGGGTGTCTTAAAGGTTCTTCGTCCACAAAAGTTAAAGCTTGTACCTTTTAGGATAACATATAACACAAAGATAAAATTATTGTACACATTTGACAAACTAAACCTGTAACAATTAATTGATGAATAGTGATTTTCTTTAAAATATAGTAATCAAATCAACTTTGTTATTCCATATAGGATTTCTTGTTTAATCAATAAACTCGATGCAAAGAAACTATGGTAAAAACAAGTGAAGTCAAGATTCGTTCCTATCGATTTTCGGACATCCAGCCATGCAGAGACCTTTTTGTCAAGGGAATGATGGAGGTTCTCCCAATGCCAATAATGCGACTAGTCTATCCGCGCTACTTATGGAAAGCTCTTATGTTTGGAATGGTTGTCATGGCGGCCGCTTGGTACAAGACATTGTGGATAGCTGTTGTATATTGCATTGTTTGTGTTGTACTTACAGCTATGCTCTACATTCATATCTACTTCAAATGTTATGAGTATACAAACAAGTCTCTTAAGTCTGACTTGAGCGACATTGAGAAACATTATATGAAAACGGATGGCGCACATATGTGGGTGGCAGAATATAATGAAAAAATTGTGGGAATGGTTGGTTTGTACAAAACAGACTGTGAAAAACCTGGGACAGTTGAACTGCGAAGAATGTCGGTCTCAACTTCATGTAGAGGGAGGGGAATTGGAAAAAAGCTGTTGAGAGAGCTGATTGAATTTGCTAAAGAAAGTGGTCACCAAAGAATTGTTCTAAACACTACAGCTGTGCAGTTGGCAGCAATGGGTTTATATACAAAAGCCGGTTTTAAGCTGTTTTCTTCAATACCTCTTCCGGATTCACCATATATCTTGAATGATGTGAAGTTGAATTTCTTTGAACTGCATCTCTGATCAACCCCAGGCAGTTTATTAGCCTCTACTTCTCTTTACATAATTATTTCATACGGACCTCATAAGGACTTCATTGACATTGGGTAAAATATTTTGCGAAATTCTCTCAGACTGCTTAGTAAAGAAATTGGAAATTTTGTAAGGAAGAATTTAGCAATGTGTCAATTGACGGTGTTATGGCCTAAAGAAATACCGTTTTATATACTTGGTTTGGGGTTGTGTAAAAACCAATTATTTGTTAACTAGTAGATCCTGTACGTATGATTAGGGACAGCTATTCAATGAAAGTAGTTTGAAATAAAGACACTAAAACCAGGAAATAGAAATGAAAATTTATCTAGCTAGATTAATGTCGATATTCTGCTAAAGAAACAGTTAATAGAGTTATATATAATAGGCCAAATATTTTACATTTGTTATGTAAATCTCAAGTGATTCTCATAACAATATATATATAGCTTTTCCTGCTGGGAATCTCCTACAACATCGAGTGGGAAAAGTTATCGATGATATAACATGAAGAATTTAAACGATAAATTCTAACTTCTCAAACGAACCAGCAATATTCATAAAAAAATCTGAGTCCATGACGGGAATCGAACCCACGACCTTCCGAACACCGGGCGGACGCTCTATCCACTGAGCTACAAGGACTCTTAGGAGAGCGAGGTCATTTGTTACGTTCTTTGAACACGAGTCTATTTAAGAACGTACAGTAACAAATGACCTCGCTCTCCTAAGAGTCCATGTTGCTCAGTGGATAGAGCGTCCGCCCGGAGTTCGGAAGGTCGTGGGTTCGATTCCCGTCATGGACTCGGATTTTTTTCTGAGTATTGCTGGTTCGTTTGAGAAGTTAGTATTTATTGTTTATAATACAAACCAGTGCCAAGATTATTTACAAAAGAATTTAAACGGGAAATAATAATCTCCACAACTGCCATCCCCTTTGCACTCGACTTCGTTTTTTAAATTCCCTAATATCTTGTAAAGTTTAAAAAAAGAGCACTATATATATAGTGCCTTTAGGCATGACTGGCGCGGCTTACAAACTGCGGCACTACTTAAAACAATTAAACCCGTAGCCCGAAAGCCTCGTTGGCTATTGAACCCGTGATCCTTGAGGGCGAAGGGTCTAATGATTGTTTTAGTATCACCCAACTAGTCGGCCAGAAAAAGCAATAATAAAGTTCGCAAATTATGCAAGTTGAAGAAAGATTTATTTGGGAATAAACGAAAGAAAGTGTGCGAGTTTTACTACTCGATGACTATTACTAATATAGTCCTCTAGTAGCGCAGCCAATTAAAGTGCAGGATTGGCATTAGTCCACTAGTTGGGTGATACAAATATAGAATACTCCGCAACGGTCGGTAATCAAAAGGTCTGCGCATTTGCCGCTCTCTAAAAACAAATGCGGTTCATAACATTAACGACATTGGAGGGATATTCTATACTTAATCCGTTCTATTGGCCGTTGCCATTAAGTTCTCAAGACAACAATGCACGAAGTATTAAAAGGATTTTGACAAGATAAAATCTGTGGTTTTGAAGAGATTAAAAATAGTTTGGAATATATTAAGTTAAAAATCCATCTGCTCTTCATAAAATCGTGCACCGTTTAACGTGTTCGTGATTTGCTCTCATCAATCTTTTGTGCTGTCGTAGAGCCTCCATGTCATCATGGGTTGGCCAACGATGTCTTTCAACAAATGCACGGTCTTTACCCTTTATTGTCTTTTTGTACTCGGGTTTGTTTCGGTAAACTGTGTAATTCAGTGCTATGAATTGAAGGCACCATTGGGTTAACTGACCGGTATTGAAGTTCTGTGGAAGAAATAGATAGACGAATTCTTAATTGAAGAATGGTTACAACTCAAGAGGATACTAGTCTACGAGACGGCTGGACCAAGCTGTTTCAGAATAGTAGAGTGTTTGCAGCGCAAGTTGAGTACCTTCTTCCTTACTTCTTCGTAAGTTTCTAAATAACATCACTTACGCCCCGCTATGCGTTTTTAGCAGATGTCGCGTACTGGCCTGAACACGTCATGCGGTCGTGCATAAGGGCTGCTTTTTGGCTCTGTGTTTGTCAGAACTGCAACGTTTTTTCATCAAAGTTATATTCTAAAGCACCAAATCGATTTAAATAAATATTTGTTATCTAATTATTTACAGTTACTTTAACATTGACTTTTGCTCCAGGTGCGTGTTGTAGGTGCAAATAGTTTTACGATCATTTTGTTTACGATTGAGCTCAAAGAGTTTAGTTTCGCGCCTTTTTCCCTGCGTGCATCCCTCGTGGCAGCGCGCGCGCCTCTAAGGCAAAAAGTAGCGCCAAAAAGGTTGTAATATGAAAATATATATACCACGCAAAACTGTAAACTACTAGCGTCGGAGTAAAGCTCTTGTTGACGATATTCTTAGAAAAACTAGTAAAGAGACAAATAAAGGAGTCAACACGACGTTTGTAAATAAAAAATTAATATTGTACTTCGGCTAGCCAAACTAGCCTTCTTCAGGTGTGGAAGAAGAAGAAGAAGAAGAAGGCTAGTTTGGCTAGCCGAAATATAATATAAATTTTTTATTTACAAACGTCGTGTTGAGTTCTTTATTTGTCTCTTTATTAGTTTTTCAAAATGTTCGTCTCTCTTACTTTGCCAAGCTTTCTCAAGTTGTTTGCTATTTAAGGAGAACGTAAACAATGGCAATATCAAAGACTCCCCATGCAATTACCTTCTATTATTACATTTTCAACCTCGAATATTGCGTTTCTAGCGTTCTGATTAGTCCACTCAATCTCGGTTGCCAAATATATGAATGACCGAATACCGAATGACCATAGGACATATATGGAAACTAACTGTGTAAAGCTTTGCCAAGCCGAAAAATCTCATTAAAATTTTCTTGTCATTTTCAAGTATCGATGGGCTCGGAAATTTAATAAAACAATTATTCCATTCGCGCTTGTTGGATTTGAGATGATTATAGGGAACTCTGTGCCACGCGCCTCGTTGGCCATTTATCATCTCATATCCGACGCGCTCTCTTAGAATAATTTTTATTGTTTAAACGATCGAAGTGGCTATTCTTGGTTTTCACCCAATCCCACGAGACAGAACGGACAATAGACAGAGCGGCCATGTTGGTGTCCAATTTCTCCTAAATCACGCATGCAACAAGCAAATCTTACAAAACTGAGACTATTCTTGTTTTCTTTACAATACCAGAACCGATACAGATTGTTTTTAAAAATTGCTTGTTTCTATGGACAGTTTTCCTTGGCACACTTCGTACCACGCGAGCTTCCGCTCAATAGTCTTCAAAAAACTAAATGAGCGGTAATTTTAGGAATAAAAAACTCACCAGCCAAAGCAGCATCAAAGTCAATGAAGACTGTTTTAACTATTTTAACAGAATCTAGAAGTGATACACATAAAGAGGCAATTTTTAAAACAATCTGTACTGGCTCTAGGACTGTAAAGAAAATAAGAATAGTCTCAGTTTTGTAAAATTTACTTGTTGCATGCGTGATTTAGGAGAAATTTGACACCGCTTATTTAGTCTACTGAAAACCTTTGAGCAGCTGCCGCTCATATAGCCACTTCGTTATTTAAAAACATGATACGTTTTTGACTCCGTAGGAGTAGCTGAGTGAGTTATGTAGCGGAGACTTTCGCATTTCCGTAAAACTGTGTGTTTCGATCCGCAATGTTTACTAGTTTATGAAAACGGGCTCGATTCTGCAATAGTTTCAACGTTGGAAAAATTTTGAATTGAATGTATACAAATGCGGTTTATAATTGTTAAACTATGCCCTTTGTGTGACCTTAGTGACACCCAGATACCCAGTTTTGCGGATAATTCATTTTTGTAAGACCTTGTTTATAAAATAATGCCGTGTTTGAGGTTTTATCCAATTATTGTAGGTGTATCAAGTAGCGTATCCAATCTTTTAGTGAAAAAATAAGAACAAGAGTTAGTTTGTTGATCACAATCCAGGTAAAAAGGGATACCGCGCGGGACGTCATATATGGGAAATTCACTGGGAACGGGAAGAACGTGGTTCACACGCGGTAGTCGGCGTGGCAACACCGAAGGCTCCTCTTCAGATCAATGGATTTGTGCCTCTTGTTGGCCTATCAGAACATTCCTGGGGATGGGATCTTGTCTCGAAAAGACTTTGGCATAATGGGAAGGACCTAGGTGTCTATCCGGTAGACATTCCCGGATTCGTTGTACCTGACAGTATCCACGTTGTACTCGATATGGATAGCAAGACGTTGGGGTTAGTATCCTTTGTCACATCTTGATTGCTGTAAATGTTTTGCTTGATCTTCAATAAGTTACACGGTAATTCTAATCGATATTCTTGTCATAAGCCCTTTTCCAACCAGCATGATATACATTGGCAAATATATTATGGTTCTTCAAAACAAAGGAAACTCATAATCAAATTTGTTACATGGAAAGTTTAAAAAAGAATGGCCGAAAATTGATGAAGTTGTGGATATCTGCTCTAAATTAAATATCTTTTTCAAAAAAAGGATACGAATAAACTCTTTTTATTCGGCCATTGTAGTTTTATCGAAAAGAGAACACAACTATAAAAGCCTAGACGAATTTTTCGCAGTGCTTGTAGAATAGCAAGTAAATCGTAACTAAATAAAATGCGTTTAATAATAATTTATTGGCTATAGCTACAAAAATTCCTGAGACACTGATACGTCATTTTCATGAAAAATAAGGAGAACTGGGAGCTCAATCAATCCTCCAATAAAAAGAAAGAAATGACAGTGACAAAAAACGTCAAAATCCGCTATCTGCGCACTAACATTAAGTGCGAAAAGGGTCATAAAGTACAAACCATTTTGTTCTTGAGCAGAACGGTAAAGAACAACCATTGGGCAACTGATGACGTCAGCAACGTAGTGCGCAAAGATTCCTGGTCACTTTTGTAATTGAAAAAGTTTACCCAGGATTCATGTGCATTTAGATTATTTACTTTATAGTCTGCTTCTCCATTTATAAGTTCTGGTTTTTCTGCGGATTCCTCGGTTTTCTTCTATCTACAAACTCGAATGTTAGGTGGACATAAAAACACTCAAGAAGTGTTTTATCAAATTTCCGAATACTGAGAAGAGAGTCGAAAACTTGGCGCTTAGCGGAGCATTTTTGATGAAATTCGAGATGTTTGGAAATGTGACGAAACACAGTCTCTTGTTTAATATATCTTCTCAATCGAAACAAAACTAAGGCCGGAATAAATGATCAACGTCAGTGTTGTATCAGCGATGAAGCCCTAAAATCTGAAAATGTTTCTGGTAATCCGAAAGAGCACGTTAAGATGACCTGCATGTAACCGGCAATGTGCATTTATTCAAACAGCCATGAAAAACTATGTAGGAGAATGAGCGAGATTTGAATTTCTGGTGAAACGCTAGAAAAAATCAAAGTGAAAGACTAAAAACATTAAATAAAAGAATCGCGACTGTAAAATCTGGATGGATCTATCAGACTGAATTACTAGAATATCGCTCAAAACACAGGAATGTAAAGTAAAAAACATGCCGTGTTGAACGTAATTTTAAGGACGAACAAGTTGGAAAGGAGAAAGCTGTCTATGCCAGTGATCTGACAACATTAAAAGGCAGGCTTTCTCTCGCGAGGGAGTCGAATTCGAAATCAGATCGAGGCGCAGAGCGATACGATCTAGTGAAAATCAAGATATCGGTGCCGGAAGCCGAATGCCGATACTCCGTCGCTTATGATCCAGTGAAAACTTCATTGTCAGAGTCTCAAGCAGAAGCGGAGAAATAAGCCAATCACAATGTTCAATTCCAAGCCGCCATTTTATATGAACTACAATCGGAGGGCCTGCGAACTGCCGTTGTGATTGGTTGGTTCTTTCGCTTCTGCTTCCGACTCCTACAATCAAGTTTGCACTGCATCGTAAGTGATGGAATCATAAGCGGAGTCGGAAGAAAATGAAAGCGTTCTGATTCTTTCGACTCCGCTTACGACTGCGAGCAAGGTTGTAAGCACTCTTCCGACTCCAACTCCGTCGCTAGTGAAAACCAGCCTAAAACAATCAAACCTCAATTATCTGGACTCATTGGAACCTTGGTGAATAGTCCAGGTAATCGTGCTGAGTCAAGTAATCGAGAAAATGAATATTTATGAGATACAAATGTAAATGATTTGTATACAAACATGTATATACCGGTGAACAGCAAACAGTCATCTTAATCATGAAATGTTTCTCAGTCTTTATATTTTACATATAGTTTACTTGTTCAAATGTTTACAAAACTTTTAGTCAGTTCAAGTTGGCTTTAAAAACTTTTCTTTGTACTTCCAAACAAATTGAGATAACACATTGTTTAAACAGACTTTTAATGATTTAATCGTTGCAGCGAAGTAATTGAAATTTGATTTTGTTTTGGTTTCTAGCTTTGCCACAAAGAACAAGTTTCTAGGAGTGGCTTTCAGAAATCTTCCCCAATCTTTACCACCGCTATTGGTCATACCAATGTGTCCAATCGTTAGCGCTGTGTTTGGTAACTGTGATATAAAGATGAAATACATGGGACGAGCAGGTACTCAGTATTCTTGGGTTAATAATTGCAATCTCCTTAACTGTGATTGTTATATAAAATGCTTCATACTCATAATTTCTCCTGGATAAAATTAGCTCTGAAGATGGTTATGTTAGATCGCAAACGTTTAGTCATTTAGTTTTAGTAAACAAATAATTTTACCCAAAGTCATTTTTATAAACTTCTTTATTTCGCTCTAATTCTAATCTGCTAAATTGGAATCGGACAGTGCACTCGGACAGTTTTTTAATCCAATCATTTAAGAATGTAAATTATATCAGTTGTGGGTTTTTGTGTGAAATAAGTCACCTCATATCGATCAATCATCCACGCACAAGGGTTCATTAATGTCTTTTACTTCTTTTCACTTTAAAAAACATAAATGAACCCTTGTGCATAAGCAATTAGGATTTATTGTAATTAAACTTGTGTTTAAAGAAAAATCACCTCTTGATTCATCCTAACCGATCAATCGGAGGCTGGAATCAAACATTTTTTTGGCCTATGTATATGACGTCAAAACCAGAATATAGTGTTGATAATCTGGCCCTTTGTTTTGTAATAACCATTGAATTTTTCAGGTTCATCGTTTTTAATTTTTTGGTGATTGTTCTTAAGTTCTGTTCTTAGTTCTAGCAGCTCAAATAAAAAGAAGAAGAAGAAAAGAAAAAAAAACATAATAGAAATAATCATGTTATTAATATGGCCATTTTATAATAAACACGAAACACCGCTAGACTTTTTATGGTTTATATCGTGTTTCTAATTCTAAGTTAATTAATGAGTTTTAACAAAGTCTCTATGTAAAACACTTTTATACTATTCCAAGCCTCAGCCTGAGATTGTACTTAAGCTGTTCTTAAAGTTTGGCCAATTCGAGTCTCGTTGTTCATATAGAGTTGCTATTATAATAAAAACCGTGTAGCTACAGCACACCTTGTTACCATGGCTTACAGGAAATGAAACATATTCATAAAACCAGGATCAGTCTCTCACTGCTACATTATGCCTTTGACGCCACAAACCAGGCAGTCGTACTCAAGTTCATTTGTTACCAGGCTCTCGAAGTTCGGTGAAGGTAAATCCGGAAGAGATTTTGAACACCACTTAGTCCTATTGTAAATCTAATCCTATATAATTCTGACTGGTTTTTATTCAGAATTGATCAAAGTTTTGGTGAAGTTTAGATATTTTACGGTCAGACAAAATTTCATATGATAGTCTCTTTTAAAACATTTTAAAATGTTGCCGTTTACTGTCCAGGTTGAAAGCTCGTAATTCTTTTGTTTAGAAAGAAATAAGAGAAAAATAACATATATAGCCCTTGGTGGGAATCGAACCCCACATCTTCGGTTACTAGTTGGACATGTTAACCACTACACCACAAGGACCAACCACGCTGGTAATGCAGCCGGACAATGTTATGTAGATGGTAACTGCAGGGGTTTCCAGGGCGATATTTTTCTCTATTGGTAAGTTGAACACCGTAAATTTAGGTACGTATATATGGTATTATGTGTAGATTAATGTAATAGAAATGCGTTCGGTGTGTAGATATATAGAAAAAAATAAGAGAAAAATAGCGTATATATAGCATATGATCTGGTCACCACTAACGTAATAAGGCATTTAATTTAATAAAAACTTTTTTAATGCATACATGTTTCGGCTTAACTCTAAGCCATCTTCAGTGCAAATAAACTAGTTTACAATGTTAA
>JAOTRI020000849.1:0-19431 GCA_028564885.2 Zoanthus sanctaehelenae | reverse complement strand
TGTAGAAAACACTCGCCTGCGGCTCGTGTTTTTTACATTTCCCTCGTGTTCTCAAATAGCCGTCGTGTTTTATCACACTCTAAAACACGGCTTAGGCTTCTTTATTTGTTAACTAAGGTCTCAAACACCAAAAATCTTAAGACACTTTTAGGGCTAAACTCTCTTGAACTAAGAAACTTCCTAAATATGAAAAACAAGAAAAATAACTCAGAGTACAAGAAAGGGATTTCTTTAATTACCTAACTTATCCCTCAGTACATCTATAAAGAGCGCTTTGCGCTATAAATTTCATAATACATCATGGCACTTTCATTTTACCCAGCCAAAAAGGAGCTCTAAAGATGAGAATGAAAGTTTGTTACTTGGTCTGTTTCTCGGATGAAGTTAGGTTTTTCGGGGATAAATCGGGTCAAATTTTAAGAAGCTTTGAGACTCAAGGGCTGAAGAAGTTTCTCATAAAAAATGTGTACTCCCGATTAGTTATCAACACTCAACTTCTCCTTACATAATAAATACAAAATAAGACAAGGTAGACCACTGAAGATTAAAAGTGAAATTCTCTCAAATAATAGAACTGTGCCTGGAAGGGTTAACCGTCACATTTGACAATGTATGTTGCAGCATACGAAACGTCAAGTAAAAGATAATTTCAACTGACTAAACGTATATTTTTTATGTTCCTCCTTTTTTTAATTTAAGATCTCTTTTTTCTGCGTATTACAATGTACTGACGTGTCGTAGTAGCTGCTTTTTTCGATGTTCTAATCATATTGATTCACTAACAAGTCATTTATAAGCTGTATGAAAGTAAAGTTTATCAGTTGTGTGGCTGATAGGTTTTCAAACATCCTACGTATAAAAACATAGCATTTTGTACACGAGAATTTTATTCAGTCAATACTTATGTATAGGATTTTTTTGTGTAAGTGAAATCTCATTACGAACTTTTTTAATAATTTTACAGGAAAAACCTTTTATTAGATACCGATCACTCAGTTACGACTAAAAAACAGTAAAAAAGGACAAACTTTAGAAGCACACTCAAGATGTGTTTGCATGGCGCGGACACATAGTGCAACGTTTCATGCAACATTACGCACAACATGTTTTTACAGGTGGACACATGGTGCAACAAAGTCATGCAATAACATTTCTTGTAACTGCGCCGCGTGCAACATTACTACAATCAAAACGACGTCCAACAGGAAGTCCTTTTAAAAAAGAAAACTTTCAGCGCGCAATGTTGCTTGAGTAGAGCACGATTTAGCTTCATCTTTGTTACATGTAATGTTGCATGCAACAAAATTCATCGGTGGACACACGGTGTAACAACCCTGTTGCGCGCAATGTTGCATGCAACAAAATTCATCGGTGGACACACGGTGTTACAACCCTCTTGCGCGAAATGTTGCATGCAACAAAATTCATCGGTGGACACACGGTGTAACAACCCAGCTGCGCGCAATGTTGCATGCAACAAAACTCATCGGTGGACACACGGTGTAACAACCCTGCTGCGCGCAATGTTGCATGCAACAAAATTCATTGGTGGACACACGGTGTAACAACCCTGTTGTGCGCAATGTTGCATGAAATATTTCATCGTGTATCAGCGCCCTATACATGTATCAATACTAGGAGGATAAATAAAAAAGTCACGCCATGGTACAAGATTTATTAATTTATAAAAATAAATTTCTTCAAAAATGGTTACAGACTTCGACGAGTGTGCACATCTCAATCTTTATTTCAGTTTTCACATAGCTTTGAATCAAATTATCAGTCGATCAACTTGTTTATAACATAGTTGGGATCAACACTTAAAAGTCATTGCTATTGAAATTGGTATGGGTGTTGCACAATTAGTATCCCGATTTTAAAATTGGTACACACAGAATGCTGTTACTTATAATTAAATGCAAGCAAATCAGTAGGAGTAGCTACTTATTGGCCATTTTGGTTCTACACTTACAATCCATGGTTATCCAAATTGGCATAGCCTGCGTAGGAAACGTTTCTGTTGCAAAAAAGCGCATATTTTTTGCCCCAAATAAAAAATGCGGCCAAAAACCAACGAAAACGTTTGCTGTACAGGCTATATAAAATCGGTATTAGTCATTGTACAATCAGTTTCCATTTTGAACAACAACAACAACAGGGACCGACTTGATGTTGGTGTTGAAGGTACGGATCTTGTCAAAAAGTGATTGGCCTACTGTGTTGAAGGCCTGACGTGCTTTGTTAATTCAACACTTGATGTCTTCATCTGCTCGCCCATTCTTACTGACTACACTGCGTGCCCCCATCCTTACTGACTACATTGCGTGCCCCAATCCTTATTGACTACACTGCGTGCCCCAATCCTTATTGACTACACTGCGTGCCCCATCCGTACTGATAACGCTGCGTGCCCCATCCGTACTGACTACACTGCATGGCCCCATCCGTACTGACTACACTGTGTGCCCCAATCCTTATTGACTACATTACGTTCCCCATCCGTACTGACTACACTTCGTATCCCCATACTTACTGACTACACTGCGTGCCCCCATCATTACTGACTACACTGTGTGCCCCCATCCTTACTGACTACACTGCGTGCCCCCATCCTTACTGACTACATTGCGTACCTCCATTCGTACTGACTACACTGCGTGCCCCAATCCTTATTGACTACACTGCGTGCCCCCATCCTTACTGACTACACTGCGTACCCCCATCCTTACTGACTACGCTGCGTACCCCCATCCTTACTGACTACACTGCGTGCCCCATCCGTACTGACTACACTGCGTGCCCCCATCCTTACTGACTACACTGCGTACCCCCATCCGTACTGACTACACTGCGTACCACCATCCTTACTGACTACACTGCGTGCCCCCATCATTACTGACTACACTGCGTGCCCCCATCCTTACTGACTACGCTGCGTGCCCCATCCGTACTGACTACACTGCGTGTCCCCATCAATAACAATAACAATAACACTAGCACTAGCACTAACAATAGCAATATAGCAATAGCACTAGCAATAGCAATAGCACTAGCAATAGCAATAGCACTAGCAATAACAATAGCAATAGCAATAGCACTAGCACTAGCAATAGCACTAGCACTAGCAATAGCAATAGCAATAGCAATAACAATAGCAATAGCAATAGCAATAGCAATAGCACTAGCACTAGCACTAGCACTAGCACTAGCACTAGCAATAGCACTAGCAATAACAATAACAATAGCAATAGCAATAGCACTAGCAATAACAATACCAATACCAATACCAGTACCAGTACCAATACCAATACCAATACCAATACCAATACCAATAACAATAACAATAGTAATAATATCATAACATCGTAGTAGCACAATTGATAAAATAACTCTCACATACACGAATAAGGTTTTTATTCTTGATATGTTTCGGCATAACTTATGCCATCTTCAGAAGAATGAATACAAAAGTTCGTTCCAAAATTTATATGATAAGTTTTTAAACTTACAGAAGAGTAAGCGTCAACAAGTCGGTAACTGGCAAGTGAACAAAATAAAAGTAAATTGGGAAAAAACACACCTACAAAACGTAAATTGTGCAATAGCACAATAAAGATCAGACATGGTGGCCGCGGGCCTTACGCCCCCTAGCATGAACTGGAAAGTAAAAGACACCCATACTGCAACTTAGTTTTTAAACGACCACTCTCCAAAGTATCTGAAACAGAAAAAGGCTTCGTATATTCTTTGTCTGGCAAGACAAAGCAGACAAAACAAAATCTAAAGCATATTTGGAAAAAAAATTTGAGAAACATCTCGCCCCTAGAACAAACTTTAGACTAGCAAGGTACCATCTATAACAACTTAGGCAATCGAATACTGAAAGAATTCTCGAAAAATCCGACAAACTAACGCTAGATCAGACTTAAGACTTTGCTTGAACATATGAAGCAACCCCCGAGTTCGTCGCACAGACAAACAGCCCGATAAATAGTGAATCACATGCGCCCGTAAGTGAAAATTCGATTACGGAAAAATCAAGAACCCGGAATAGGAAATGTGGAAATTGCGAAACTTAACATGAACCTAAAAAGTGTCCCGCGTTTGGATCAGTCTGCCATAGCTGTTACAAACTAAATCATTGGAGCAGGAGCTTTGCGAGCGTTGTTTTGCAAAACCAGGAGCTTTGTTTTACAAAACCAGGAGCTTTGAGATTAGTTGAAACGTTTTCTTCACGTGCGAAAACGTTGTTTCACATCCCTGATTGGTTAACAAGACGTTAAACAGGTTTTCAAACAATAAAAATGAACTCGAAAATATCAGTATGTATAAAATAAACAGCTTTAAAACATCTATTTCATGACGTCAGTATGATATTGGTGAAAAGTGAAAAACAATTGTACCCAAAAAGAAAATACCACCAGTGATCAAGTGTAGAAAATTGCCTTAAGTTCTGATAATAAATAAGAAAGTTATGGAGGGGGGAGTTATCCACCCCTTCCCCCCCTCCTTGGACTGAGGGACCTCAAAAAAGCTCGTACAGGATAGGTTTAAATACTAGCAGCCATGGACGTACGACAGCTGTTTCATTAGCATGTATAATAGCTAACAAACAAGCTAGGATTTGTAAAATGACAAGCGACTCGAATAACTGGTTTAATTCTTCACGAATGATTCTAATTCCTTTTCAGTACAATTATACAGTGTTACACTCTTTAACTACTCAGGACAGATTACAAATGTTTTATAGGAGCTAAAATTCTCTTCCAGACTAAGTATACTATAACAACTACTTCGAAACGAGCTATACTCAAAAAAAAAGTCAATATAATTGTCGGCTATTTCCAGAATATTAAATAAGAGATTTTTATTTTGAACCTTAAACTGATATTTGTTTAGGTTCCTTAGCGATACTGGAAAGCCATTCCAAATTTTGTAACCAACAACAAACGGAGAAATATTTGTAAAGATGGAAACTAGCAACCAACTAAGCGAATCTGAAGACTAACCTACTGTATAGTTAGTGATCCCATTACAGTAGCAGTAAATTTTGGAGCGTCGTGAACCACAAGGTGCATCGATAGCATGAAATCAAAAATTGCCTACCAATAAAGGAGTTAATCGGCAGAGATTTAGCGCTAGAACTATTAAAGTAAGTGCCTGGGAGCGTTTGAAAGAGTAACCAAGTCAACATTTTGCTGTAGTGGAAGGAAAGTCCAGGTGTAATGCATGCAGCGAAAATGTCAGCGACAAGAAGAGATCATATAAATTCATATTTATTATCATTGTTAAACAATTAAATACTTTATTTAACATCAATTTCAAAGAAAGTGGTTGCCCATTCATCCTAGCCAGAGGTTAATGTTTAATCGTTCGAAGGCTCAGATCTTGGCGTGAAAGTCGAGTTTGCTGTGGGAGGAAAACCTAAGTTTCCAGAGAAAAGCCGTTGGAGTCAGATTGAGATCGACAAATCTCGGACCATATACGGCGCCTAGGAATCGATCCCGGGTCGTGGAGGTGAAAGGTTCGACTGATGACCACTACGCCAACTCGACTCCCTTAATATCCGTCATCATGGTGAAAGCAAAACCCCATCCAAAGTAAAATTATTATGAACTCTTGTATCGTATGTGTTTATTGTTGTCCACCTGGCCAAGTAGTAAGAACAACATCCAAAGACACTTTCGCTACCAGAAAATAGTGGCCAGAATTATAATGATTGCTGCACCGCGAACGTGTTCCGTCAAATTAAACTTTTCAACGTGCTCAACTGGATTCTATTTTATAAGAAAACAATTAATAATTGCTAAGTGCACGCTTGTTTGCATGTAAAACACTTAACAGTAAACTATCTTATTATCTTATGAACACGTTAACACCAAACGATACAAAACACACTAGGGCCACTAGATATTGTTATTGCAATTTATTGTGCCCTCGCTATAAGAGAGAGACTGAAGGTGGTAGTACCTTTGTCGTAACAACACGTAAAGCAAGGAATAATTTGCCACGTGAACTAAGAAAAAAACGAACCGTTCAGTCCCTCAGATCATCCCTTTGGATAAGGTGTTTAGACCATTTTTATCAATATATATTATTTATTGTTAGTAGTTTGTATATACTTTTAAATATTTTTTAAGTTTATAGTTTATCTAATTTTTATATTTCTGAGACTGTGATTTATTATTGTAACTATATAATAGTATTAAATAAGGGCCACAAGTTTATTAGTGTATTACACTATTTTGTGTTACGCTCTTTTAATAAAGGCTTTACTTACTTACTTACTTACTTACTTACTTACTTACTTACTTACTTACCTACTTACTTACTTACTTACTTACTTACTTACTTTCTTTGATGAAGTTACTACAAAGTGCAAAGAAGGCTATTAAAAAGTACAACAGCTTTTTTTATTACAAAGTGCGATAGGTATTAGAAAGTGCGACGATTATTGCAAAGTGCGACTGTTCAGAAACGGGCGAGGCAAGCATTAGGTGAAATAAGACAGAAAGTCAGTCAAGAATATCTGCCCAAAAGAGCTCCCCGACAGAAAGTGCGGCTGGTTTAACGTTGCCCTCCGAGATACAACTGTATTGCTATGAGCTGGTAGAATTAGCTCTGTTGGCGGGAGTACCACTATCGAAAATCGATTCAATGCGCCATTTCCTTGAGAAATGCGGTCACCGACTAACAAGTCATGCGCATCTTAGCGAGCTTATTCCTGCAATATTACAAAGAAAAAAAGAGAAAATAAAGGAGGAATTGAAATAATTTCAAAAAAACACACAACACTTTTACGTTTTAACTCAGATATGTTTCAGCAACAATATTTAAGTAGAATCGATTGTTGTGTGTTTTTTTAAAGTTATTGTTAAATTGGTGCTCCTTAAACAATTAGAAATTGAATTCCGAAGAAGAAGTTGACGGAACCGCTCGTTTGGGAGAAGCGTTGGCAATCGTGATTCGTTTCTTTCAGGAAGGGATTTTCAAGCCAACTCAGCACCTCACTCTTCTAGATGTGCTCGAAAAGGTACTTAAGGGAGATAAACTTTCCCAGAGATTGATATCCTGCTTGGTAGTAGAATATAACCTTGGTACAAAGGTAATCGTTGGTGATATGCGAGATGGCACTTCCGTAGATAGAGCCGCCTTGAGGAATGCGAGGTTCTTCTTGCAGACTATTTTGACGTTGTTTGTTTCTCACACACTATAGACAATGTGGGATCTCACTTCGAAATTCAAGTTTTGGATTCCTTTGCACCGTTTTGGATAGCCTTGTTTTCCCACAGCTATATTGCAAAGCTGGCATGGAAAAAGAAAGTTTGGCAATCAATTCGTACCCACAGCAATACCAAATGGTGGAGTAAATGGGAGTTACTTAAGTAAGCCATAGACTTGATTGCAGATATCGAGCCTTTCCTCGCCAGCACAAGGAAATATCTCCAGCAAATTGAAGTCATTTGTTAGAAATATTTGATGATCCGGAGGGCCTCCTGAAGCTACGTTTAGAGCTAGCTGCTGCAATTGATGTCGGGGTGCATTTTGTAAACGCAACGTATTACCTGGAAGGTGATGGGCCATTGATTGTTTTGTGCTACGAACGCCTCTCAGCAATTGCATACGCTATTTCACTCGACAACTACTCAAACACGGATGCTGTTGCTCGCAAAATCGCAAGTCGCTAAAGCTTGCGTTCGGCCAGGATTGAACTTTTACTAGTCCTGAGAAAGTTAGTGTGGAATTCCACGAGACCGTGAGAGCGTTTAAAGCCGCAGGACTTTGCTGCCATATACAGGTACAAACACGCCGCCCAACAGCATCATCACTTGAGGAGTTAAGGTATTTTCCTTTTGTTAATAAACGATGCCACGATTGCAAATTCGGAAAGAACTTCCCCAGTATCTGGCTTGCGCAGAAGGTGTAACGAAATACAATTCTTAAAATTTATCCTCGTTGTTTGTCAACTTTTTACGCGAGATGTCTGTGGCATACCGCGTTATAAATTCGGTTCGATCGACGCTCAAGTTGAACAAAACGTGATAGTAAACTTACTGGAGCTTACTGCGTCTGTAATTGGTTCTTCGCGCTTATTGGGAACTACAGGCCGCAAGACAGTATTTTTACTGAAACTAACAGCGTTTTTGATTGGCTCTTGGGGAACGAAGCCACGTGAAAATGTCACAGTAACACAATTCATAAAAAAGGAAAATCATTCATATACTTGCAACGTGCTCCTTTGCATTTTCCAAAGAATATTATCTCTCCCGATGGCATCCCGCGTAAACGGCTCTTCCGCAGCCGTCTTGTTTGATATTAAACTGACTTGCGTCAGTTTCACATGAAGAACAGATATTTGTTTGAATGTTCGATTCCAATTTGATTTGTGATTATGTAATAACTATTGCAGGTTCTATCACATTTCTCTTTTCATGTTGTTATTTTTCCACATTGGCAAAAGTTTTCTATTTGCTAAATCTTGTTCAGCTAAATCATGAAATGCACGGGTTTTCCATATAAAGAATCAGTAAATTTTGTCAACGGCTCATTGTTTTTGTCTGTTTCAGCTTCAATTTGTTCTTAGTTTCTGTGAACAGTTTGAAATAATGAAAAATATCAAAATAAAAAGACAAGCAGTGGTCAGTGATCGTCTGAGGAACTTTTGATCAGTGTAACATTAATACGTGTATCATTTGGAATAATAGAAGATATACTAAATGTAAAACGGTGCTCTTTTGTTTTTACGGTGCATAAATAATTCAGTTGAACTTGTTCTTTAATAGTTTTATCGTTCTTATAAAGTCGACTTTATAAAAGGCATGTCTTTGTAAAACCTAGTTCATTTTAATCATGCAACAAGATTTAACAAGATTTTGTGTTCACTAAATTTGTAAGTTCTTACCATTTGGAGTCTTAACTAACGCCCGTGTGACTGTGCATGATTTAACACTGAGCATTTGATATATTGTACAACGAACTGAAAATAAGTTTTGATTAAAATCTTCTAAATATATAAATGAAAAATATAATAAAAGTCTGTTTTATTTGTTTTTTTTTGTTTAATTTCCGGGTAACACAAACACTAATATCTATATATGTATTATACCCGTCGAAGGCTGCAGCGTGATAAATAAAATATTTAAAACCAAAGAACGTTTATTTTTTTAAAATTACAAAAACTAATGCTTAAAGATTAATAGAACAAACACGAGAAAAAAACTTGAAACAGTAAGTATATAAATATTATTTCCAACATGGAACGGATTTTTCAATTGATTAGATTTTATATTTTGACTTAAGATCTTGTCACAATCTTTGAAACCAAGCCGCACCGTATCTTGTTTTGAACAAACAAGCTGAAGAACTTTTGTTTCAATTTTTTGTTTTCATTTTTAAAAATTTAATTAAAAAAGTATTATAAAGGAGAAAACACACACACTCAAGCTACATATGTGTTATATTATTGAAAGTCTTGTGCGCATGCCTGTGTTCGATAGAAACAGTTTTGTAACTATAGAAAATATACACTGTATGTATAATGAAAATAGTTTTTTAAAAAAGTCCTCGTGGTTCTAATTCGATAAAAGACAGTCCAATAGGTCAGCTTTATAAGTATCAGTGCATAACTTATTAATTGATAAAACAGCATATAATGTAAACTTTTTATCAATCAAGTAGTTTTATTTAAGAAATAAAACAATTTTTCTGTGCCTTTATAGCGCTATGAAAACCGAGGCGCACGTTTGGGAGAATTCGAGAGCTGATCAGCCAATAGAAACCATTGTACTATCTTAAATATTTTATAATATTCGTTCCTGCATGAGTAAATAGTTTATGAAGGTTTGTTATTAATAGAATAAAGTATTAAAATAAACAATATTTGTTCCGTTTCATAAAGTATAACAAAATGCAAGATTAAAAAGTTTTTCAATGTATACAAACACTTTTTTTTGCGGAATTAATAAAAAATTGAATGTACATTCAGATTTTAGTATTATCGATATACGCGGTTTGGTGTGCAGAGCTGGCTGATGTTCTGTTAGCGTTCATAAACCGTAAGTGAAAAACAGTTTAAGGTCGTACACGCTTTTTTAAAACGAACAACTCTGAAAGAACAACTTTACAAGAGCAAGACTCAAAATGGCCGAAAATTAAGAACAATTTATAAACAATCTCAGGCTAAAAACACAGCAAGTCTCACGGTGGACCAAATAACTCCCTCTTGAAATAGAATATAATCCGCCATCTAAAACATTAGCCGGCAAAGCACTTATTGGTCACGGAGGCATCGAGCGAGTACTAGCTTGATTTGCTTTGTGCTCCGCGTTCCTTCTTCGCTCTATAGACAAAGATATGAGCTACTGTGACGTTACTCTTACAATATTTCATATTTCAATATTTCATACTTTCAATATTTCATACTTTCAAGTCAGAATGGGAAGAGCAAGAGTCAAACTTTTAAAAATCGTTGAAGATATGGAAGCACAGGAATAAAAAATTGGCAGAATTCATATTTTTGGGGATTTATGGATCTGAAAAGTATGAGAGCTAGCATGAATCCCTTAAAAACAAAAAAAGATATACCAAAGTTGTACCCCTCATACAAACACAAAATATATAACTTACTATATCAGAGTAGCACCATCTGGTTGCCTAAAAATTGCAAAGAAGATCTAATGAAAGAAACTTAAAAAAAGGCCTCTGATGACATGTTCTGCTATTCTTATTCATATAAATATATTCTTCTTCTTCTTCTTCTTCTTTTTATTATTATCATTATTATTATTATTATCTAAACAATTATTATTATAGTTGTAATTATTACTGTTGCTACATTTGTATTACTGATACATTTAAAGTGTATTTCGGTATAAATCATCGATTGTACAATCTTCTAACTGTATCTCTATCCGTTGCAGTGCCCAGTGACTATGCGTGAGCTCAACAACAATACACAGCTTGTCAACTGCACAAAAAACGACTTTAATATTCTGAATCGATGCACTGGACTATGGCCATCAGCAGCAGTGGAAGTTTCTCTCTACTTGTTTTTTCTAACCTCTTCGTTGATCGAAAATCTACTCATTGTTGCTATCTTCTTCAAGGACAAAACTCTCAGAACAACAGTGAATTACTTCATAGTCAACATGTGTGTTTCAGATCTAATAATGCCCACTATAAATCTGCCAATATGGATTCATTTCATTCACTACAAGACTTTAGTGTTTCGTATTGGATTCCCTCCGTTCGGCGTTTCAGTCCTTGTATCTGTGTTCAGTATGACTGCAATAGCAGCAGACAGATTTCGCGCCATCATTTTTCCAATGAAGCCAGCTTTATTCTCTCAAAAGAAGTGCTGTATAGCAATTGCAGTGATGTGGTTGTCGTCCATAGCATTTTTCATGTACTATGTTATTGATATAATAATTAAGATTCCTATCTGCACTAATACAGATTGGAAGTTGAAAAATGATGTTTTCTTGATAATATTTTTTGCACTAATATATTTATCTGTTGTTGCTGTGACATTTTTCTACTTCAAAATTACGATTTTCCTCCACCAACAGAAAAACAGCCTTCATTTGGCATCAGAAGTGGTCAAGAAAAGAGCTAAAAGAAATCGCAAAACCATCACCATGCTTATAATCATAGTCATTCTGTTTTATGTTGTAGGAATTCCATATTACGTCATGCTTTTTCTTTTTTATATTTTTCGCATTTCAATACCTTGTTTTTATCTTTGGTTATCATCTTTAATTCTACCTTGTATTTACCTCGTGATTAATCCGGTAGTTTACATTGTGTTTATCCAAAAATATCGTCAAGGTTTAAGGAATTTCATGAGTTATTTTGGCTTGTGTAATAGCTAAAATAACATTTATTTATCGCTTGAACAATGAACATAGCTATCGACACTCTTGCATTTCACCAACAAAACAGTAAGCAAATATATTAAAAATTGTTCAAAACTAACCTTTAGCATTACTAACTGACAATAAAAGTCAGGAATGCCGTCGAATTAAGAATGGTATAACAAAAGCTAGTCAAAAAGAGTCTTTTATATAGAAAAAAAGAATAGAGAAAAATAAGATATATAGCCCTTGGCGGGAATCGAACCCAGCAACTTCAGTTTATTAGTCCGATGTATATATGAAATATAGGAAAGCGTTCGGTCTGTAGAATATATATAGAAAGAAACAATAGAAAAATAACATACAATATATATATATATATATTGAAACCTACCTGGAACCTATTCTAAACCTACCTTTAACCTACCTGGAACCTACCTGAAACCTAAATGTGACCTACTTGGAACCTGCTGGAACCATGATTTAGAATAAAAACATTTTGTATAACGCAACTCTCAAGATAACTTCCACAGTAATCAGAGTGAAGACGTTTCGAGAAACAATCCAATTCTAAGTGTACGCAGGAAACATAACCTGACAATATAAAAACCGACTAATTCAGTAATTCTCCAGTCTCATACGGTGGCCTGTTAGGCACTTTAAAGTTTTCGTGTTTGTTTTAGATATTTTGTGTTTGAACACGAAATTTCATGTTTGAGAACACGACATTTCATGTTCGCGAAGACAAAATTTTATGTTGGTGAAGACGAAATTTCATATCGGCGAAGACAAACTCAGGAATTTGGTGTTTGCAAACTCCGGATTTCAGGAATTTCGTGTTTGCTAACTTAAGAATTTCAAACATTTTGTGTTTGCGAACGATGACGAAATTCTTTAACAGCACAGATTGGAAATTGAAAAATGTTGTTTTTCTGATATGCTTTTTCTCCCTGATGTGTTTTTCTATTGTTGCTGTAACAAATTTTTTCTTGAATATTTGCGGTTTTCCTTTATTAACAAAAAATTAACCTTCACTTGGCATCAGAAGTCGTTAATAAGAAAAGAGCTCAAAGAAATCGCAAGATCATCGCCATGCTTACAATCGTAGTCATTCTGTTTTGTGTAGTATGGATTCCACATTACGTCACGTTCTTTCAATTTCACCTTAATCAAGTCTCAATACAGTGTATTTACGTTTGGTTTTCAGGCTACGTTTTACCTGTCGTTTATAGCTCGCGATTAACCCGATAGTTTACATTGTGTTTATTGAGAAATATTGTTAATCTTAAAGAAAAACTTTCGTGGTGTCCTTTTGTGTAATAAGAAAAGTAGCGGTAATTCTTCTACTAACGTTGCATTTTTACAATAGAACCAATTTACTATCGCTGGAACAGTGAAGCCAGCCATTGACACATATGCATTTCATAAGTAAAACAGCCGATGAATATTTTGAAAACTTTTCTAAAATATTCTTTAGTCTTATTATCAATAACATCAGACATACGATCAAATTAAGAACAGTCTAACAAACACTAGATGAAGACTCCTTTAGCTTTAAATTTTGGCTCATTTGGACGGATGTATGCAAAATCTGTAACCACCCGAATCCTACTTGGAACACCCGGAACCTACCTTGGATCTACCTGGAACCTACCTTGGATCTACCTGGAACCTACCTTGGATCTACCTGGAACCTACCTTGGATCTACCTGGAACCTATAGATCCTGAATCACCCGAAACCAAAAAAATATAGTCAAAGTTTGAGGATTATCCGCACCTTCAATTATCCTGACACTTTCGCTAATCCCGTTCTTTTCATGAAAATTACAAATCTCACGAAAAAAAAGACTCGAAACGTTAACAGTTCAATATTAGTCCAGGAATTTTAGGGTTTGACCCGGAACTAATTTTCACACAAGGCTTCTCTTCTACGCAAAGGTTCTCATCATGACATTTCCACTGTTTCACCTGAAGATAAACTCTAAGGCTATGTTGCCTCGCAACAGCTGATGTCGGTGGCAAACTGCGAGGATGAATTTGCCAGCCCCTCGTCCAAAACTTTTCATGGAATTGACGGTGTCGAAGGCTGTTCAAGCACTCCGCTTTCTTCCCCCCATAGAACTCTAAAAGGGTCAATGATGTCATCAACTGAGGAAGACGTATCAATTAATTCTGCATGTCGGCGAATAGAAGAAGAGTCTCAAAATTTCTTCAGCGTATAACTACTTTTCCGATACCATATGGTCTGGAAGCTATACCACAGCCGAATACAGCGTAAAGAAATAGAATGTGGTGACTGAGGCAAACACCAGCATCTTGCTTGACTTGCTTCATATTGCACATTTTAATCTGGCTTGTATTAGCCTTCGGCTTAGCTCTAGCCTGCGTAGCAAGCGTTTAGAAAAAATTGCAATTTGGTCAAAATCCCTGTGAAAACAACTGACATTTTTATGGAGATAAAAGTTTCAGTACCTTGTTTTCACGGCATTTTCGGCATTTCTGAGTTTAATCAGTGAAACTTGTCCAATGAGTCTGAACTGTTTTGATAAGAAAATATTTGGTAATCACTTTACAATCCGGTTGCAAAACTATAAACATGAACTCTACCAGAAATATTTGACAACTTTCTCCTTTCATTTACGCAATTCTAAAAAATAATGCCTTACTTAAAACTAATAAAGTCTGTTACACTAAAACGATAAATTAAAGCCTTCTGCGTTCGTAATTAATTTTCTGTACTTGGCTGCTTTAAATCAGCCATTAACCGATTGACTTTTGTGAGGATTCGCTGTGTCGACATCGATTAATTACACTTTTGAATTATCTCTTTGATGAGAACGTGTACTGAGTTAAGTTTTAAATGTTTTCTCAAGATTGATGAGTTTTCATTTTTTTTAAACCTTGTAGTTGAAGAAAACATCAGCAAACTAAAATACAAGAAACAAATTGCTCATTGGGCACAAGCTATTGAGTATTGTATCTTAGTTCAAGTTCTCTGCAAAGGGATGACCTTAGCAAACTGAATGTAAATAAACGATGTCAACACGGCGAGTCCTCAATAAAAGTCAAACCGTTTCTTCAAATAAAGCACTGAAGTACTGACAAAATCAAACTAGACGCAAAAGGCTTTACTGATAGGTTGAATGTAATTTATTGTATTCATTGATTGTGTTGCCGGCGAAATACAAAAGTGTCAATGAGTGGGTTCGCTGTTCCAGCGATCAGTAATTTGGTTTTGTTGTAAAAATGCAACATTTGTGAAAAAATTGCCTTTTCTTTTTTTATTACACAAGCTAAGCTAGGAAAACACAAGACGCAAAATATACTTACTTCAGATTTTCTTTGAAAAAAATTTAGAAAGAAAACATCTATTGCCACTTTCTACTTGTCAGTAATATTTCTGTTTTAATTGGCTTACATGAAACTTGCCATTTAAAATGGTCAATTTTTAGGTACTTTTTCATTTTGATCCCTCCTAAAATAAACTAAAACTTTCGAAAATCTTGGCTCGGTCCGAAAGACGATACTCTTGTAAAAAGAGTGCAATGATAACGATAATGACTTTACTCTAAGGCCTCAGAACATTTTGTTTAGCACAGTTATCGTTTTAGTTTTCAAATAGAAAAAAATATACATTTAGGGTCCTTACAAAGATCTTACCCCAATAAATTTTAATCGATATTGACAAATGAAAATAAAGATTTAAGTCCATTTCAAACCTTAACTCTTTTATTTACCGAGAGCATTCATCTCTTTGTTGAAAACTTAAATTAAAGTACGTAGAGTTTTCATGCGAATCAAACTTTGTAAAAAGAGGAAACAAGTTGCTCTTTCAATATGTTAACGTCATGGTTTTTCAATGCCGATTCCAGGCCAAAAATCCAAATTCCCAAAATACATTAATTTTATAATAAACAAGTTAATCAATGATAAGCAGATGTTCAACTAGAAATCCTGCACATGCTCAAGAAGAAAGAATATTGTCTTAATCAGAAGAATATGTAATAATTGGGAAATTTGTTTAAAGATAACTAGGATAAGATAACAAACGCAAAATGAATAAGCAAACTAGAGAAAGTGCTCCCTTTGTTTCAACATCTGCGAATGGTTAGACTTTCGCGTCTTCTCGGATAAGGACGTTAAACCGTAGGCCCAGGAGTAAGATTCTTGTAAGGGACCTCTAGTCCTATTATCTTTACTCCTTGGAACCTCACAAAGTTCCTAAATGTTCATAAGAGCTAAGAGCTAAGAGAACGGCTGCTGAACTTTATATAAGTGAACTTGCAAATCCCAGGTTGATTGACATATCTGGTCATCCCATAACTGCTCATCAAGTTTGGATAAGAAAACTTGTATAACTGAATCTCATAATTAATCCCTAATATTATCGGAGTAATATGAAAGCAAGTACGTACAGACTTATCAGCACCTTACAGTTTTCTTCACAAATAATGCAAAGAGCTACTAGAGTGAGTTCAAAGAACTGCTTTAACAGTGGTTTTATGTCTAATTTGATTTTTTTTTACTTCGCTACTTTAAATGGCCGAAAATGATTAACTTTTATTAGGATTTGCTAATTTGCATTTTAAATTAATTTCTTTGTTGAGAACTTCTACTGGGTGGTTCAATTTTTCACAAGTTCGATGATATGTCAAACATATACAGGAAACAAGCAGCTCGTTCAAGGTCTTTATGCTATAGACATGTATAGTAATCAGGTGACATCCGTATTAGATGAGAAAAGAAAAGACAAGAGTTAAAACAGCAATACCCATCTTTGTCCTAAATACATTCAGCGTAGAGAGTAAATCTTGCAGAATACAAAAATGTGCTTTAAATCATTTATTAAAACTTTAACTAAGCAGCAATGGACTCTAGATTGGCCCGAAATACACAAGGGCAAGCTAGTATTAACTCTGCCACTGATTCCGAAATGGTAGAAGGTGGTAGAAATGGAACGAGGTACGCATTAGTTAAGAAGTCAAACCAACCTCAACAGACTGAAAACATATGTGTAATTTTGCAGGTGAAATCGGCCACTTGAAAATTGAAAGTTTTATAATAAGCAATTAACAAAAAAATATTACCGAATACAAATATATAGAAAGGATATTGTACAAAAAATTTCTTTTCCAAATATATTTTTTACAGAAAATCCGAAAACAGTCAACTATACGTGACATAATTTAACGTTTCTGAAAGGTGCTCACCAATTTTTTTTCATTCTTTTTTTCACTCTAACAGCGCTTCAAAATCCATAATTATGCTGAAACGGAAATAAAACCTTTGATTGTTTGATTAAGTGCCTCTAAAGACAACAACAAAAAATGTGTCGAACATATGTCAGCGGAATAAAAGTTTGATTCTTATTAAGTTAATATTTGTAATTTATTATCGTTTGCCTTTTCTCGTTTTATAATTCAGGTAATCTAAAGATTAAAACAGTTGCCTCTAGATCTTTAGTCCAGTCGGTTGATTGATTAAATTGGGATTCTATACATAAATCATCCATTTTACAGTTCTCTCGCTGCATCAATATATCCGTTGTAGCATTCAGTAACTAAATATGAGTCAGCTCAACAACAGCACACAGTTTGTCAACTATACATACCACGACAACAAATTTGATTTTCTGAATCTATGCACTGGGGAATGGCCATCAAAAACGGTTGAAATCATTTCTCTTTATGTGTTTTCTCTGGCCTCTTCATTGATCGGAAATGTGCTCATTATTGCTATCTTCTTCAAGGATAAAACTATCAAAACAACAGTGAATTACTTTATAGTAAACATGTGTGTTTCAGATTTAATATTTCCAATTATAATTCTTCCATTATGGATTATTTTAAATGCTGACGATCATTGGATGTATATCGTTGAGTTCCCTTCCTTTGGCATTTCTATTCTCATATCTGTATTCAGCATGGCTGCAATAGCTGCAGAAAGATTTCGTGCCATCATCTTTCCATTGAAGTCACCTTTATTCTCACAAAAGAAGTGCTGTATAGCAATTGCAGTGATGTGGTTGTCGTCCATGGCATTTTTCGTGTACTGGGTGATCGATATGACAAATACCGACCTTTCTCTGCCAACACAGAATGGGATTTAAAAACAGATACTTTCCTGATAACATTTCTCTCTCTTCTTTGTTTTTCTGTTGTTGCTGTAACAATTTTCTACATGAAAATTGCAATTTTCCTCTACAGACAGAAAAACAGTCTTCGTCTGGCATCAGAAGTGGTTAAGAAAAGAGCCAAAAGAAATCGCAAGATCATCACCATGCTTATAACCATAGTCATTCTGTTTTACGTTGTTTGGGTTCCATATTATGTCATGGCTTTTCTTTTTTATATTTTTTACGTCCCAATACCGTGTATCTACGTTTGGTTTACAAGCTGTGTTCTACCTATAATGTACCCCGTGATTAACCCTATAATTTATTTTGTCTTTATCGAGAAATATCGTCAGGGCTTAACAAAAATCTTGTGTTGTCTTAGTTTGTGTAATAAGAAAAGTAACGATAATTTATCTACAAACGTTACATTTTCACAACAGAACCAATTTACTATCGCTGGAACAGTGAATCCAGCTATTGACGTTATTGCATTCCGCCAACGAAGCAGTCAATGAAGATTTTAAAAAACTACTGGAGATGATTCTCAATATTATCAGCTATATCAAAATTGATCGGTAAAATAGAATGAATTAAAACTGATGTCTGCGGCTGTAACATGAGCGTTTCAAAAACAGTGACTCGATTAACTGGCCGCGCTCCACTATGATTGCTATATCAGGATCAGAAAGCAATGCAATATTATTTCATTCATTTTTTTTCAGTTAAAAGAGAAATGATTCAAAACTCGAATTAAATAAAATAAAAAACTTTTCTTTTATCAGTTCCGTCACTCTTAACTCTTGTTTATAACAGGTAGCCTGAGTCGGGCCCAAAACATATTTACGCCCGCGTACATCAACTATATTGTTACTAAACGTAAATTGAGAAAGCAGCGCGCAATTTACAGAGTTATAAAACATTGGAACAACCTGGGAAGAGCAATAAAAAAAGGTTTAAAGCATTAACAATTTAAGTAAAATAAGTTGTATTTCAAACTTTTAATGTAAGTTTGATTCAATAGTAGAATAGTTTTTATTTAGGACTTCTGTGAAAACACCTGTGAAAGTGACAAAGCTTCCTTAATAAAGTGTATTATTATTATTATTATCATTATTATTATTATTATTATTATTAATATCATTATTATCATAATCATCCCAACACTAAGAATATTCGTAATAGAATATATTTGCACTTTGCAGCATAAAATTGTCCCAAAAATAAGAATATATACCCTGACCCGATAAAACAATCAAAGAAACTGCGGTTAAAAACATCATAGAACAATGCATGTTGTAGATTTTAAATATATATTTAACTTAACGTTTCGTTTATTACAACAAACATCTTCAGAAGTGACCGTTAAAATAGAGTACAATCAATAAATTTAAGGGGGTCCACTACCTTTGAAAATTCACAAAATAGAGGTTTTGAGGGAGAGCGGTAGGGTAGCTTAAAACTAT
>JAOTRI020000746.1:0-19432 GCA_028564885.2 Zoanthus sanctaehelenae | reverse complement strand
GCTGCTTGGGAAGTCCAAACAATAAAGAGTTGTAGTTATCAAGCTTTGAACACACAAATGCATGAATTAAGATCTTTGTTGTGTCACGTGACAGAAAATTCCTGATTTTGGCAATGTTCCTAAGATGATAGAAGCCTGACTTAACAATAGCATTTACATGAGCTGACATAGACAAAGTTGAATCAAATATAGCACCAATGTTTCGAGCTTGTGGTGACGGGTAGATGGCATCAGATCCAAGATGAATAGCACCAAGTTCAAGGGATGGACGGAAACGTGAGTGAAAGTAAAGAAGTTCCGTTTTATCAGTATTCAATTTGAGTTTATTGATGACCATCCATTTATGAACATCAGAAACACATGATTCAATAAGACTCTTTGCTGTCACCATGTCTGACTCGCTGTCAAAAAAAAAGGATGTGTAAAGCTGTTGGTCATCCGCATAAAGATGGAAAGACAATCCATGACTGCGAATAATATCTCCCACAGGCGATGTGTATAGAACATATAAAAGGGGACCTAAGACAGATCCCTGAGGGACACCACACGTCAAATCATGCAGGCTAGATGAAGTGCCATTAATACTAACAAACTGAGTTCGATCCTGAAGGTACGATTTAAACCATGCAAGGGCAGAGCCTCTAATACCGAAGCGAGTTTCAAGTCTTTCAATTAAAATATTATAGTCAACTGTATCAAAAGCAGCAGACATATCAAGGAGGAGGAGAAGTACACAGCGATTATTATCAATGGAACGAAGAATGTCATTTTGAACACAAACAAGGGCTGTTTCACAGCTATGATGCTTCTTATAAGCTGACTGCAGACACTCCTGAAGGCCATTATCATGTAAGTGATCAAGAACTCGCACTGACACCACTTTCTCAATCGACTTGGAAATAAACTGCAAGTTTGAAACTGGACGGAAACTGGGATAGAGTTCATGGTCTAACATAGGCTTCTTCAACAATGGAGACAACACTGCCTGTTTTAGTAATGATGGCATTGTGCTTGATTCTAAAGACAGATTAATAATTCTCGTGATGATTGGCAGTAAGTCATCTAAACACAAGCATAGTAAACTGGCAGGTATCGGATCTAAGCAGCAAGACTTCAAAGCGCTCTTACGGAGAAGGCCAGAAACCTCACTGTCAGTAGCTGGAGCAAAGCGCTCGAGTACACAGTTGAAGCGTGGGCTGTCTAGCTGTTGGATTGAAGACAGTGTATTATCATCAGCCTGGAAAGATGGGAGCTCAGACCGTATTGTAGTAATCTTGTTCACAAAGAAGTCAGAAAAGTTATTGCACAGCTCTTGAGTAGAATCACACGACGGATATTGCCTCTCTGTTTTTCGGTGTAATAGACGATCGATGGTGTTGAATAAAACTTTCTGGTTACTGGCATTCTCTGTAATGATGGATGAATAATAAGTCCTTTTAGCCTGTTTTATCATAGCCCTAACTTTTTCACACTGTTCTTCAAATAACTGACGATCTATGTGCAGTCGGGATTTTCGCCAACGCCTCTCCAATTGACGTCGTTTGGATTTCTCAGTATCAATCTCACTCGAATACCAAGGAGTGGACAATCGTAAAGTTAGCACGTGTTTTCTCAGGGGCGCATGGGCATCGACCAGTTGAGATAGCTCCGTATGATATTGATTACACAGTTCAGTTACAGAATTAGCGGGTGACGAAAATAACGAGGAGGACGCCAGGTCACAACGAAACGCTTCCTTATCAATAGACCGAAGCTTACGATATACCTTCTCAACTCTTACTGGGCGTGGCCTGTCCAGGTTAAGTTCACAGATCACAAAGTAGTGATCAGAAAGACATGGATCATGGACTTTATAATCCGCAATAACATTCTCATCTTTTCTAGTGATAACGAGATCCAGAGTATGGTTGCTTCTGTGTGTAGGTACAGTAACATGCTGAGTTAAGTTATGTAAGTCAAGCATTTCTAAAAACCTCGCCGCTTGAGGATCTTTATCTGAATTATCGACATGAAAATTAAAATCGCCAAGTAATAATAATTTCCCTGAGGAAACCATCAAATGTTCAAGTAACTGGGAAAACTCGTCAAAGAACTTTGACACACTTAAGTTGATCTTCTTCTTTGGATGGAGTCTGTAAAGAACAATAATTTTAACAGAATACTCATGTGATTGTAGTGAGAAACCCATTGCCTCAAATGAAGCAAATTTTAAGTCCGTATGTTTCCGAATACTAAGATTTTTATTGTAAACGAGTCCCACGCCACCTCCTTGCCTACTTTTCCTGGGCACATGAAGAAAGCCACAACCACTGGGGCAGAGATCGCCTATAGTTTTCATAGAATCAGATTTTGTCCAAGTCTCAGTAAGAGCCAGTAAATCAAGCTTGTGATCAACAAAACAGTCTTTCACAAATAAGGCCTTGTTATTTATTGAACGTGCATTAAACAAGCCTAAACGTAGTAGCTCGGAGGATTGAATATTTATAACAGGAGTACAATTAATGTTGATAAGATTATGTAAATTCCTGAAGCTGGCGGAGTTTGAATTATTGTGTAACCAAGGATAATTCTTTACTTGTGTTCCATTGTTAATAGGAAAAAGTGAATTGTTCATCAAAGCACGACTTTCTAGACCTGAATAATTATGTAAATTCCTGAAGCTAGTAAAGGTATCGATTGTATTGTGTAACCAAGGACAATTCTTTAATTGTGTTCCATTGTTAGAAGAAAAAAGTGAAGTGTTCATCAAAGCCTGACTTCCAAGACCTGAATAATTATGATCATATGCATGTAAACAATCACTTTGAGCTCCAAATCTTGATATTAATACTGGAATCATTTTCTTTTTTGAACCTCCTCGTTTCCCTCTATATCTAAAAATACCGTAGCTCTTTAATTTGAAGCAAACTTGAAATGAAATCGGAAAACATTTCCGTAGTGGGCGCAGAGATCTTAGTTGATCTGTGGAATAAGAGAGTTTAGGTTGAATGCATCCAAGCGCATCGATCAATCTTTTATTTTTCCCGCCAGAACTCTGAGTACGTAAATCAGACTTGAGTTTTGTAGAATTCTGAGTGCTCTGAACAGGCCCTGGATTCTTTGCTACATCAACATGGACTGTAAGATCCAACGTAAATACTCTTGATGGCAGTGCCAAGCAAGTCAGGCCATGTTTTGTGTTCTTGACCATCGGTTTGCGAATCCGGATATTGATTCCAAGGTCACGACGTTTGACAGTAAGATTCAAACTGAAAAACTCGACAAAACCCCTCCTATGAGCACAATCCTTCAAAGTGTCAAATGTAAGAAAGCTTTCAGTGTATTCAACAATATCAGTAGACCTCTGTACATTAAAAGAGGCCGTAAAAGCGATTAAAAGGCAGAGCCAAAAACTAAACGTGGCAGCCATTGTGGGCGCCTGTGTATTGTGTGAAAAGGCAGTCATTACTCTTAAAAACTTTAAATTTGAACTAACTGAAAAGGAAATGCTGGGTTACAGTATGTTGGTGGGTATGTACTACACAAGTCGCACAACAAAAACATCAAGTCAAATCTCAGCGATTCAAAAGCTAGTCAGCAGGCAGTTGCTCTTCTTAAATCTGGCAAAGAGGAATAACCAGGCAATGCAGGAAAATCAAAAGCTAACCACAACACTAAACCGAGGTGGACTATGGACCATCACAAAACCAGCTCAAACAATTTTTACAAAAACTGAAAAATACTTTAGATACTTTACTACCGACTATCCCTAACAAAAACTGACATTAATGAAATATGGGAGAAATCAACATGTGATTCAGAAGTGCTTACAGCTTTCAACTGCATGAAGGCAGTATCATAACTTAAACTAGATAATAAGATAGCCAAAGATATCCTACAAAGTATAATTCACTTGTACATCAGAGTTAGGTATTTTTCATTTACGAAAGATGTTATACAGAAGTACAAGCTGCAGACAAAGCTAGTGAAGGAAAAGGCACTACGAAAACAAATCTGCAGAGTAAGCAATAGTTCTGAACTTAGGAAAGACTAAACTTATTTTCCTTTGATATACCAGTAAAGTCACAAAGCCAAGGTTGTGTTGAATTAAGTAATTGCACATAATCTGTGAATCCAGTTTTATTGTAAAAAATAAAATCTTTTTCACAGACTAAGTACACTCACTCTAACAATATAAATCAATTTCAAAAATTTTTATTTACTGATATTTATTTTACTTTCAACCAGTTAATCTTATCTTCTAATAGTCAAATTCTTTTTCTCAAATTAAGTAGACCCAACGTAGACAGCATAAATCAATTTTAAAAATTATTATTTTTTGAAATTTATTGTACTTTCAATCAGTTAATGTTATCTCAATAGTTTTCAGTCATATTACATTGCCTTCAACAATATGTACATGTAACAAAAACAATTATTTATAATAAAGATTTTAAATTTGTAATGTGAGGTGCACAGCATGACCACTAGACTATTTGAGACTGTTTGCATGAGGTAGGGTGCCTCTAGCTAATAGATCTTGTGTTTGTGAAACAAAAAAGATAGCCCTACTCCCCTTACTAGAAGCAACCTGACTCTTGCAATGTTTTTTATAAATTATATACAATAAGCAATGCCACTGCAGCTCAGTAAAGCTACTACTATGTACACAAAAGTGACTGAGCCACAAACTCTAATGTTCATAATCTGAAAATTCATGATTTCAAACAATATATCAATCATTTGTTTTTTTAACAATGAAAATTTAGAAATGATAATATTAGCAAATCTCATAAATGCAAGCAGTTTTTGCTTCGACAGTGGAAATAAGTCAGAAAATTCTTATTTACAAAATTACATTCTACAAAGTTCAAGTTACAGTTGCAGTTTATTTTTTCCTCTTTGGGAGTGACTCATTAGTAACTTCCACCCAAGCTTCTTTTCTGTCCTTTCTACCTCTTGTGTTCCCAGACTGACAGGAAATATTTCTTTGAATACGAATTGTGTTGTCATCATAACCAAACATCTTCATGTCTGGGTTATCACTTCTCCTGCCAATCGTGCTTTGGCTACCAAAGTATTCTTCTATGGGATCTTGGCAGAAGCTTTCTGTTAGAACATATTCCATACCTTCTTGGAGAAGAAACTTGGTTGCTTCAATAACTGAGTAGGTTGTTACTTGGAACCCGTCGTAGGTCTGCCATGACAAAAACATACGGCATCTAGCATTAGCAGTGTAGTTGCCTGGTCGTTCAAGGGTGCTCTGTTTCCAATCATTCAGATATTTGAGAAACTCTCCTTCAAGACATGCAAATCCTGGATCTACAGTCGAGGTGTAAGGAACTAAAACTGTTTTTTTTCCTTCTTTCGTGCTCATGTGTACAACATGCATTCAAACAGCCAAAAAGGAATCAACCATTTTGCATAACTTTGCTGTTCCTGCAGTATCAGGTGTACAAAACGCTGTTAAAACAGCTGAGACAGACGAACTCAAAACCTGTGCTGCCAGATTACCACGCATGGTAGAGTATGCATTCAGCTTGATGTGGTCAGCAGTAATTCGTTGTAACAGCTTCAAGCCACTTTCCAAATCCTGATAGAACATCTGCGCAATATGTTACCAGAGCACATATTCCCTACCAACCCACATGTACCTGCAATAACAATAAAACAACCACCAGTAAGGTTTGTAATAGTGATTATCTTATCTATCTTATCTCGTCTAGAAATGGCATACAAGGACGATGGCATAGGAGGCTTGCTCACGTGACAATGATCAACTTTCCTCAACTGATCTTCTGAATAGTGGTTTAATCCATCAAAACATTTGAATTGTGTTTATTTCTTTATTTCGTCTGTGTTTCTGGTCATTTGCTGGTGCCTGAGCTCATCATTAAGGGCGGAGAAGGCTTAAACCTTGCCAATTTCGAAGAACTGTTTATTGGCACTGTGAACTGACAAAAACTAAAGTTTGTTCCGGTCAAATAGATCGGTCAGCAGTTTGTCATTCATGGACAAGGGGCCAAAATGGCAAATGTACCTGATCTCGCCAGCTGCAATCTGCATCCTTGCTAGTTCTGCCCGACGGTAGATCAACAGGGATGGCTTTGTTGGCAGAATGCAGGCCTGGTCCGAGACTTAAAAAAAAATCTCTAATGCTGGGGGGTTGGGTTTGTCCCGCTCAAAAATTTCCCAAATGAATGCAAGGCGCAAAACGCAAGAATGTTGGAGGAAGTTTGTAAACTGAATTGTTGTTAAGCGATGGTCTCGTTGAGTGAGAAAAAAAAAACAACAACAACATAAAGTGTACGGGAGCAGAGCAAAATGTGCTGTTAGGTTTCACTGAATTTCGAGCTCTCCTCTAGAGATTATAATCATTTTAATAGAGGTTTCAGGCGGTTATGTTTGCTGGTAAGTCACGAAATTTATTGTCGTTAAATTGCGCGTTTTTTCAATGCCGTAAGTCTTCAAAGTTTCTGAACTTTTTTTTTTAAATAGACTGTCGAATTGGTTTGTGTATTTTACCTAGTTCTTTCAATGTCTGAGAAACTCATTTGCCTTTTTTTTAAGAAAAAACGACTCCAAACTTTGACGTGGTAATTAGGAAATTTGCCTTTGTCGCCGGCACGAAAGACATAAAAAAGAAAAAACAATCTACATTTTTATGCATCGCACAATTCCGTTAAGATTCCCGACTCCTAGATATTCCTTCACTTTTACCGATAGAAACTTGAGCGCGCTAAACTTAGTTATTCAGTGACTAAATTAACACTGTTGCTCAACGCTTGCGATCATATTTCCATGATAAAACAATAAAACAGCAAAACCTGTTTCGAACACATCTAACCTCTAATTCACGTATGTATAGGAGTTATAGAATTCGCTCTCGGAGGTCCAATTATTAAAGTAAATCGGAATTTTCAATTTGGTACTTAGACCTTAGATACGAGCAAAACAATTCAATTCAATCAAGACAGGGAAGATTTAAATTTGTGCTTGTCCTACAGAATAACGCGATTTTTGAACTTGTTTCATAATGTGTAGAGTTAAAATTGCATAAATATTCTAAAAAATCTCCATTTGGGGAAAGTATTGTTTAAGATGTTGAATACTGCTATAATTGTAGAATACCCCTTTCCTGTTAATTTGCTTCATATACATATCGTGCACAATATTTTCCTTAAACTATTTAAGTAAAAATATTGTTTGTATAATTCATCATGATAATAATTAAGTAGATTGTTTTAATTAAAGTAAGCGAAAACTTATTAGTATTTATGATGTTGAGTATGTCTATCTATAGATTTTTGAGGATACGTGTGCAATAATGCAACAAAGAATAACAAAATGTATTTTACTTAATAGCAACAAACAACAAGGCTTTACAAGTGACAGAAAAGTGGAAATCAGAGAAACATAATTTCCTGATGATGTAATGGGATGAGTTTTGTTTGGGCTTTAATTCAAGATCATTAGGAATTTTAGCAATTTATAATCAAGAGATCGTGTTTTATTTAAAGATAACTTAATTTGTCTGCACATTAGTTATGAAACAAATGTTTAACTGTTTAGACACAAGAAATAAGTTTTTAATCTCTTTCGATGTTAAAAAGTCTATTCACAAATATACCTGATCATCAAATTGGAAGGGCATATAGCAATTCAACAGAATGCCTACAAAACAAAAAACTCACAACTCAGTAGGCTGTTTTCTCAATGAAGCATGGTATCCATATGTTCCTTACGTGTACTAAACAATTATAATTTCCTTGTAGCAAGACGATGTATTCTGTCAGTGGATAAAGGATTATATTTTCCATGAAAGACACCATTTGGTAAAAAGAGAATGTGGCTTTCTGTTTTTGTAAGTCTTAGTGGTACATTTATTGTACAATGGGATGAATGAACGCTTCACTTATTTCTAATTTATTCCTATCTTGTTAATTTGTTTTCGTTCGTTGTTTTTAATTTCCATGGCTACCTTGTTTCTATTGGCTAGTTTTTCATCTCTCTGCCTATATAAACTCTACATTTTTTCTCTTTCTTCCCTTCACTCCGACGAAGGACTAACGTCCGAAACGTCAGTAGGTATTTCTCTTTTACGGTGTAGAATTTATATTTTTATTACCAAATCATTTAATGTTGTAACAGGAATCAATTTCAAACGTAATATGTTAATTAAATGACTCAAGCAGCTTTGGATTTGCATGTTTGATTTGGTTCTACATCTGTTTCATATAAGATTTAGTGTGATGTGCACTTATTGGCAAATTAGTATTCAATGACAGGATAATTTAAACCGATGTATTGTAACTAGTATTGGTTCAGTTCTCATCCTAGATTATTTTTCTATCAACTATCATTACAAATAAACTAGTTTAAAAACATATAAACGAGATTTTAAAAAAAGGAACCTAAAAATGAATATGATCTATAATATAGCCTGCAACAACACTCATGGATAATAATAATTATAATAAAAATAACAATAATAAACAATAATAATAATAATCAATGCCATGTCCTTTGTTCCCTTAATTCTTCCGTTGTCTTTTCAAACTGACTGTGCAAGGTTTTAGAGTTCCTAGCTACTTTATGATCGTCTTCGACTTGGTGGCGTTATTAAAAATCAGAAGATGGGGTATACTGCTCATGCTGTTTTACCTTTGCCATTGCGTCTACTTTGAACAACCCACTAGTTTCTGTCCCTTTCAAGAACTGGAAAAATGCTATAGATGCTAAAAGAAGCATTCTCACAAACCATGAGCTGACAAAGTGTCACTGGAGTACAATGGTCGCTGCCGAAAACTTTATGCTCGTGGCTAGAAAGGAGAAATAGTCTATCAAAGAATCCTTGAATCATAGCAACTCAGAAACAGTTCAGAAAAACAGAGATACCCTATGTTCTATTCTTGATGTGGTGATTCTTCTAGCAAAAAGAGGTATTCTATTCAGAGGAAGGTGGGACAAATCTGCTAAAAGAGATAATGGTAATTTTGAATATTTTATTCACTGGCTGGCAAAATATGATAACAACTTCTCTAATCACTTGTCGTCCGCTGCAAAAAATGCACGCTATTTATTGCCACAAGTCCAAAACTAAACAATAGACTGTCTTGATGAGGTTATTCACAGTACCATTGTTTCAAATGTCAATCAGAGCAAGTTCATCACCATCATGGCGGACGAAACAACTGATGTATTGACGATAGAGCAACCGTCTGTTTGTGTACGATACCTCTGCATGTAATCTGCTACCAACAAAGTTGAAGTCGATGAAGTCTTCCTTTGGTTTGTGCCACTACCGAGAACTGATGCAGCTACCATATCTGATCTCTTGATTAATCACCTTGTAAAATGCGGTATCGATCTTGAGTCTCTCCGTGGAATGGGGTTTGATGGGGCGTCGGTAATGAGTGGGGTTAATGCAGGAGTCCAGGCAAGGATCACTGCCCAATTTCCAAAAGCAAAGTATTTTACCCATTGAAATCAGCAACTTTATGACAATGTTCCAGAAAGTAACACTTTTTTTTCTTACTCTGCCATAAAAAAAGATATTCTAAAGGAGAAAATGGGAGCAGCTTCCGATGCCAAAGAACTTCTGACAGACTGTACGTTGGAAAAGCATGAAGAGGAAAATCTTTCAGCTGCCTCAAAACGTGAATGTTTACCAACCTTGAGCAACACACGATGGCTTTCACGAGTTGATTCCATCAGTACCCTTTTGGTGAATTACTCAGCTATATACGATTGTGTGTCTGAAATTAGGATGCAGTGAACAGGGAAGGCATCCTATGATGCATCCTCCTTTTACATGCCATGGAGCAGTTCCATTTCATTATTTCAGCGGTGCTAACTCAATACATCCCGGGTATACACATCCTTTATCCGTTCTGCTCCAATTAAAGTCGTGCGACTTAATTAAGGCCAACGACGAAGCAAGACACCTTGTGACCGTTTTAAACGGCGTAAGGAGTGAAGAAAAGTTCAAGATGCTTTTCTATAGAGCCGCTACAACAACTATAACAATCGATGAATTGCTTTCAATCAAAGAACCACCGGCAAACGGGCCCATCGTGCAAATGCACGTACCGAATCAATTGATGAATTTTACAGGTATTTATGTTTTTGATCACGATGTCAATAAGAAAAGCAAATAATTTTTATTTGAAAGTTTTGAGTATTATTTTTTTTGCCTGTTATTTTTAAGGCTGAATTAATTCTACCCTTTTCTGGACCATGTTATCAGGCACATGGAAGAGCGATTTCCTAAAGATCTCAAGGATGCTTTACTGGGTGCACTGCTTATACGTGCCAATCTAGACCAACTGACTCGGACAGAAGAGAGTAAAATCAAACCTGAGTTCGATAAAGAACTCCCCATGCCGCAGACTTTTGAGCAGGAGGTAATACTACTTGTAACTCATGAAAGGTCAACGCAAGTTTTTCTTAACATTTGTTTATAGTTTTCAATTTAAACTTTTGCTTTTATATCTTTCAATTAGGTTATTAGATGGAAAAAAACACAGAAGAGCAACAAGGACGTCAACTCATTTACGGAGTCTGTTTCATGCTGTCACAGCACTCTTTATCCAAACATCTCAACTATCCTACAGCTTATTCTCAGTCTACCTGTTGGAAGCTGCTCGTGTGAACGCAGTTTTAGTTCATTGCGCCGATTGAAGACATGTTCCCGTTCGCCTATGGGTTCTGATCGGCTGAACTCCCTTTCGTAGCATATGTTCACGATTATATGCAATTGGAGGCTCTAACCATTTTGGAGCGCTGGGACACCAGTGGCCATAGACGAATCACTCTTCCGTTCAATCAATATAACAATTTGTAAACTTGAGTAGAATTTTACCAATTAAAGATCTGAATGTGGTAGCTTCCTTGTTTCATTCAATTATTTCTGTCAGGTTTACTTGCTTTTCTTTTTTCAATACATTATTTTTAATGCAAATATTACAAGGAATTCAGCAACTCAGTCACTATACTACGAAACAATTACCATATCATCGAGCAAAAGGGGCTACGTACGTTAACTCAATTTTTTTTTGAACAAATACTGATCAAAACCATTGGCTAGGTTAACGGTCACCCAGATTATGTAGCCTGTTTCTGGATATTGCTTTTATGTTCCACTTAATTAACTCGAAAACAAGTTACCGAAAGGCCCAGAAAACGCTACAAATCGCATTTCTAAGAGAGGGCAAGCCCCCGTTTGGTCTGGCTACGGCACTGAATGAATGGTGAATTACAAAGATACCTGACACCAGAAGCTTAAGTTTGTATGAATAATTCACCTTAAAGGATTTATATGTCATTTCTGTCATCCCAAGTGGGTTAATATCTGCTTTCGCTAATTCTCAGAGGGTTAGTTATTACTTTGTTTCACCCCAAGAAAGGTTAATGTTTGTATCTGCTAATTCTCTCGGGGTTAGTGTGTATTTTGTGAGATTATGTAACTGGTCATGGGGAGCTTATTCTTTTCAACATAACCAACAAGGTGAATGTTTCAGTGGACCTTCCGTCACGTCCCTTTTGAAGTGCTTATTTCAGTGACTTATCGGAAAGCCTGCCTCTGTGCAAGCTTTATAATCAGCATTTATAAATCATGCCTATTCCGATAGGTGAGGATATATTTACTGCTTGTTTTGTGAAAGTGTTAACAAGAAATGTGTCATTACGTTGCATGTTCCTCTGCTTGAGACAATGTAGTTACAAAACTATTCAAAATTTTCATCACTTTTCAGAAGAAAATTACTGCCATAAATAAAAAAAAATTAAAAACTATGTTTTTATAGTTCTAAGTCCAGAAATAATGTTAAAAACAAGATTTTGTTCACGCGTGTTACTTAACAAAACTTTATGAAACGCCATGTTGATTGCACAAACAGTTCCTGATGCATTCAAACCGAACTTTTTTTTGGTTGTTTTTCAGGTTTTACAAGGTTTTACAAATCGTGAATAAAGACCATGCTTTAGCTGGATAAAAGTTCAAACGTCAATACATGTATAAGATATCCATAAATGATTTTCAAAACAACCCGACAAGACCTCACGTGTATGAAGCGTTTTATCTATCAAAATTACATGCAATTATGACATTTCAACATGTAACTATGACATTGCAACATGCAATTATGGCACTTCAACATTCAATTTGTAGTTAGAACTTTCATTTTTATATGCACACCTAACATGCTTTGTGTTTTTCCTTTTGATATCTCTGCACACCTAATGTAACATATACACCTACATTAGGTGTGCAGAAATATCAAAACGAAAAACACAAAGCATGTTAGGTGTGCATATAAAAATGGGCTGAACTGCAGAATACCCTGGCACATTACATAAATTCTGCGTAGCCGGCTACGCGGTACGGAATGAATATAATATTAATAAATGTAAATATGTTAATCTTCAGTTCAAAAAACAAATGATAAAGCTGGCTACGAAGTACGCGGTGCTCGTTCTCTAACCTGAGCAAAACTAACCGTAAGTCGTAACACTCAAAAAATGATGCATTTTATGTCTGACTCGTTCTTTAAACATCCCCAACACAACTAACATTAACTACTGCTCGAATTGCCTACTCCGCACGCAATATATAAACTTTGTAAAAAAAAACTTTTTTTGACGACTTGGCTATATGCAGAAGGAAGTCAAATTTCAAATACGCCTGATCCACTTGCCTACGCGGTACTCAAAAACGAAGTTCGAAAGAATTATCTAATTCCTTTCGTTGATAAGATATAAAGTCGTGAAATAAGTTAAAGGCGAAAGCATGGAAACAAGTTAGATAGATACAACTTTACAAGATACTTACGCTCAAGTTTATAAGTAATACAAACGCTTGTACGACGTCTACAACAACAACAATCTCGAACAAATACTTAAAACTATCTATCTTAAGAGAAAAATATCATATATATGCCCTTTGCGGGATTCGTAACAAAGAAGCTGTACTTCTGATTTTGGCAGAATTACCACCAAATCATCGCTACATGATCAGCAATATTTGATATTTCGTGACTCCTGCAAACAATTTTCCTCTTAATTTTAAAAATAATATTAATATTTAAAGTTGAAAAATTAATCAAAGTTTTTAGTTGCTGTAACAACAGAGCAGTCATTTTATTGAAACTTCACATATCGATTTTACCCACATGAAACATCAATTTTACGTGAAACGTCGTGGGAAAATTCGTATGTTTTTGTAAAAAGTTTGGAAGTTTTTTGAAAAGTGATATAAAATAATTTTTGCTTTATATTCATGGGGCAGTTTCTTATGCTTTTCACAAAATGCATGTTGTTTATAAAAGTAGTCTGGAAGTAGACAAGAGATTTTGTGATGATTAAATCTATCCATCGGTCCAAAGTGAAGCAGCTTGGGCGTTGTAATATTTGTCCTTCCAACAGCTTTTCATCAAAAACTGAGAAAAAACGTCACATCTCTGTGTGGTACAGAAGAGCCAAAGCATTCGTTCTTTCTACTGAGCGACAAAATAAGAAGCAAGTTTGCACGTATTTTCTAACTGTGGGTAACCTTAATTTAATTCCTACCACAAGCTTTCCAAACACAAGAAGGAAAGCGGGTACAGACGAGTACCCGGTCAGCTAAAGAAGTCCACACCTAGAGCCAAAATACCTGTTACTACTGGAACAACAACATAAAAATGGATAGGGTTAAAAATGAACGCAAAGATGGAAGCAAAAATGAACATGAAACAAGCGTGATGGTGATTAAGAGATAAAGATGGAGCGAGGGTTAAAGATCAAACGAAGATGATGATAGAAATTGGAGATGGGAGGAAGACAAAAAATGAACACAGAGTGAGCTAGAGGCAGATAGGGCGATGAAGTGAGCTCTGAGGAATTTATTCCCAACAAGAGACCTCGTATGGGCAGCAAAGTAGAAAAAGCCAAAAGTGCTTTACTCTGGAAGAAATAAAGAATTAATAAAAAATGGTGGACAGAAGTTGTTGTAGACAAAGTTAACGAAGAGACTTATCGTCTTTACTTTCCCGACGATCACTGAAGAAAAAAGGGGGCAGGAGTTTCAAAAGAAGTTCAAAGTTATTAAAAAAGAACACGATCGTCCATTTGGAAAGTAGGAGGAAGTTGCTTACTAAGAATGGAGGGAAAGGGATTTGGAATGTCGATACCTTGCCTGAAACTCTATATGGAGTATTCTTCGCAGAGAGCAACGACATCGATGAAATCAGTCGCAAGCTCATTTGTTTCTGATGAGCCCGCGGTCACTGCTGATGTATCACGCAATGCTTTTACAAAACATGTTATTTTAATAATTATAATAATCTTAACAATCTTTATTTTGTTTAATAATATTTTAAATTTTTTTAATAATCTTAATAATTTCAATTTTAATAATCTTAATTTTAATAATCTTTTAGAATTTTTATATCAGATATCAAATTTTCAATACAATGACAACATTACGAAATGATTAAAAACACACTAAACTTTTATTAACTTTCCTTAAAATAAAAGGTCTGTTTTAAATAGATATAACACCTTCTGCAACTATATACATTCAGTTCAGTACTGTGTATTTCCGATGACCCAAAGTGCAGGCCTGTGAGTGGCTGTTTTAAAAAAAATCGGAAATTCAATAATGTGTATGAAAATGTGCGTGCTTGCCGCGAAGCCCTAACGGGTGGGGTCCAGGGGCCCGCCTTAAGGCCCCTGGTGGGGTCCAGGGCCAACGCCCCGACGGGGGTCCAGGGGGCAGCGCCCCTGGAAGCTCCTGGGTTTTAGCATTTTAAAAGTGCCAAGAGAAGCTTTTTCTGAGCATGTTTTCAGTTAAATCTGGGGTTGATCTAATCCGTCTAATCCTAATCCGTCTTTTTCCTAAAAATCGGAAATTCACATTAGGGATATTTTGAAAAAATCGGAATTCCGATAAAAATCGGAAATTTCACAGGCCTGTTTGATTTTAGCCATTGAATTATAGCTCGCGTTTCTGAAGTTATTAGCAGAGCGGCTAACGGCAATTTTTAGGCTGAATCATTCATTTTGTGATACAAACATAACACCTGACATAATTAAAATTTAGAACAAAACTATGAATCCAAGCATTATGTAGCCCGAGTAAACGCGTGTGTACGCGTCTAGTTTCCATTTATTGAACACCTACTGAAATAAATTATTAAAATGTTTTCAAAGTGCCAATAGATAAATGCTGTTAGTGTTAAAAGGCTACTGTTAAGACTGAGAGTTTACCTGTGCTTATAACCGCTATAAGAGTCAGGTTTGTCAGAAGAATAATATCTGATGTGTTGATCCACTCATACTGGGGTTGGTAGGGTTTCATGTGTATGTAGAAAACCAGGATCAACACGCATGCGCCCTCAATTAGAACTCTTTTCAAAGGACTGGACTGGAGAATAAATAGTACAAGCAACAGAAACCTAAAAACAAAACCGAAATCAAAGACTGTTTTAAACATACTCGTATGTTACCTTGTTAACGTCTGCTTCAGGACCGCTTGAGGAACAAGACAAGACTTTATTTCACATTCCACGGTTACAAGAAAAACAAATTATATAATATTAAGTCTATATTTAGGTTCATATTGTTTGAAAATAAAGAGATATGTACATATTAATTCTAAATATAGTTTAAACATAGTTAATAGAGGGGGACTGGTTAGGAAACCCGGCAAACTTCAAAGGGACATCAGAGGGGGAATATGTTATTGTTATGGTTTTTGGCGGAATCATGGATGGCGTATGAAGTGACTTGCGATCTGATAGAGGTTTCTCCGTTGGTTTTAACTTATTATTGATACAATTCTTATAAGTCGATCAAAAAATAGTTAACGTAGATTAATGCCAGGTAAAAACTATGCAGTTTTGGGCTGTGGATCAAGCAGAAGGACGAAAGGTATTGCCTATTAATTGGAATATGGAAGCTTCCATCAGCGAAGAACGACATGTACAGTATAAGAACTGAAGGGAAGACTGGTTTTCTGAGATCACAAAGACAACAGTCATAGACCAAGAATTTCGAAAGTTGATCTCAAAGGATAGGGTATTCACCTGCGAGAAGTATTTTGATCCTAAATACATAGAAATAGTATTAAGTAGTCAGCTTGTTTTATGTTCCATAAACTACAACAGGCTGTTCAGTATTCACAAATTCAGTAAGCTTTGATATTGATCTCGTACGTGTTTCAGTATTTTCTGTCTATATTTTATATAACTATAAATTTTATAAATATACAGTCTGTGATCTGATTCTGAAACATTGCTTGTTATCCCAAAGGTGACTAGGAAGTCTTTTGGCGATCGGGCCTTTTTCTATGCTGGCAAAGCACTATGCAATTCTTCACCATCTGACCTAAGAAATTGCAGGAAAATTGACTTTTTTAAAGTACAGTTAAAGACTCTCTATGTTTCTTGGCTGTTTACTATAGTTAATCTGAGTTAATTCAGAAAAGACGATAAAAGAATAAGCTGCTATTTGGTGCTCTCCCCATATTGAATATGCCAAAAAGAAGCCACGAGAAAAAAAAGCCAGTCCCACAACCTACTTGTATTATTGTTGAGCCAGAACAAGAAGAGCCTTCAAAATCAGCATCTCTGTTAAATCTTTTTCCGAAACACGCGCTCTAGTTTGGTGTTTAACCCAGACCTCCGGAGTACGGCATCCGACAAGCTCGATCTCAGGATTCTCTCTCTTACAAATAGTCTGAATACTATTTTATAATGATTTAGGCTAATATTGTTTCGGTCTCGGTGTTTTTTCGCAAAGTCGAAAAAAATGGCAGGTATAATCACCGGAGTACCGTGTGCGTACGTAGAGAAGATATACCTGATTTGCTTTTTTTTTAGCTTATGAACGTCAAATCGGGACTAAACTTTCCATATCGGGCAGTCGGGACAATAGGTCTGATATCGGGAGGGTCCTGACAAAATCGGGATGGTTGGAACCTCTGTGACAAGAAATTAGCCGTTGATATGGAAGTCAGTAATTTGTGGGTTCATTTTGTAAGTGCACGCATGCTTGTTCCTTGTGTCAATTTCCAACTTGACAGGCCTGTAATCAGGATTCGTCCAGGTCCTTAAAAACCTTAAAAGTCCATACTGTAATATTCACTTTCCAAAGTTTGAGGCCTCAAAAATCCTTGAATCTTACAAAATTCACTAGTGGATGTCTGTAAAATCAAACATGAAGTGGCCACAGCTCGAAAATCGACTTCACTCAAATTTTGTTTAATTGTATTCCATTATCTCTCTAAAAGCCCTGTATAGTTTTTAAAGTCATAAGTGATTTTAATTTTGAGATATGGTAGTTTACAAATAAACCTTAGAAACTGCCATTTTTCCTGCATAAACAATCTTTGAATACAGCAACAAATTTCACTACAAAAACCAATTTGTATTGGCTCAAAAGGCAAAAAACATCATTCTATGTTATATCTAAATATCCGAACTGGAGATTTTCGAGAAATTTGATCTTACTTTTGAAACTTAAATAATCTAACTCCAAGACACGATCTTTAGTTGAATAAATGTACCCCCAAAACTACACTGTTTTTCAACATGCGATAAAGCTTTGAATTCAACGAAATTTATACTAACAACTTTCAAAGCAATAAGCTTTTAAATGGTACAAAAGTTTCTTTGGACAAGTGGACACACACTGTATGACAGCATATTGAATTCATGTTGTTTTGACCTTTTGATCAAATGTTCTCATTTGCATAAATGTAAAATTATGGAAACAAATCTTTTAGCTTTCTTGTTTTGATATATTTTCAACAAGAAACACATTTATAACAGTAAGTCTTACTTGTTTTAGGAATAAGATGTGGTTTAGTACTTTGAACTTTTACACAATTGCTACATAAATATATGGTCGGTAGAATTTATTAACATTTGATAACTTCTGGTTTCTGCCATTCAACATGTTGACGTCCCTTCTAATTCACTGAACTGTTAGAAAAGTAAGATTGGTTCTGCTATTTCCAGTAACCTTGTACTCTCGACAACTGAGTCTATAAAATTAAAAACTTCATATGTACCCAAGAATAGTGTCGTATTTTAAAATTTCTCCTATTGTAGTAACAAACAGTTCTAAGATTTGGGAGGTCACATGTCAGTAATTAGTAATAGCCCATACGATTCAATATAAACGAATAAACCCAAACTACTTTAGATCAGATGCATGATCCAGGGGTACAAATGTGTAACATAAAAGAAAAAATAGAAATTGTGCAAAATAGTTCAGAATTTGACACAGAAGCATGATTTTATGACCTTTAATCTGGATGATAGATTTTATGGTGAAAGTTATCATTTAACATAATTTTCTCATTGATTTCTTTGTTAGCCACAATGCATTGTGGGTGTGGGTAAATAGGTAAAAGATTATTTAAAGTACTAGAAATTTATACAAATGGTACAAAATGACAAAACATTACAGAAATGACATTATTTCATCACGCTGAAAAGGTATAAGTTGGTAAAGATTATTTTTTTGGTTCTTAATCTGCTTGACATCTCCAAGTCCTTATTGTCTTAGCATAAACAATTGAATGTTTTGTGGCCACTTTGTAGGTCATGTCGATCAGGCTGTCTCTAAGGAAAAAATTCCCCTTCAAAACTAAAGAGCCCATCTGATAAGCAGCACCGTATGTAGTCATCCACTTCATGGTTTCCCAGGACAACTGCACCATTGCTTGACACTTTTAAGGGGTAGTAATCATAGGCATCATCATCGTCAGCAGCAATGGCAACAATGCTACCTGCCTGAACAAGATCAGTCATTGCATTGACAAAATTGCTGACATCTGAGGACTGTTTATTTTGCCTTGTAACTGCAACTGATCCATCCCTTGTCATTTCGACGTGCTCCCATTTATCTACATATTCTTTGTTTTTGCACTCCTGGTCATGGATGCAGCCATGGCATACACAACTTTCCTGTCTCTAAAGGTTGGTGATCAGAGTGTCGCTACCACCCCATGGGCAAGGAGTCTCGGTGTCATCCTGGATGAGCACATGTCTCTTAATGCTCATGTTTCAGCCATTTGTAAGTCATCATTCTACCATCTTAGGAACTTGTCTAGAAACAGAAAGTATCTTACTGAGGATACTGCCACGGTTGTTATTCATGCTTTCGTGACATCGAAATTAGTCTACTGTAATGTATTACTTTATGGCTTACCCAAATATAAATTAAAAATATTAAGAGACTGCAGTATGTTCAAAACACAGCTGCTAGGATAGTGTGCCAAGTCTGCAAGTTTGACCACATAACACCTGTCTTGATGGGACTCCATTGGCTGCCCATTCGCTCTCGCATAGTTTTTAAGATTTCATTGCTGGTATATAAGTCACTGAATGGGGCAGTACCTGCATATTTAGCCAACTTGGTTCAACATTGTTCTAATTATAGGTCATTAAGGTCTGTCACAAAT
>JAOTRI020000642.1:0-17500 GCA_028564885.2 Zoanthus sanctaehelenae | reverse complement strand
ATCCTTATTAGTATCACCAGCCTTATCATCATCATTGCTTTTTTATAATCATCTTTATCATCATCGTTACTACAACGGTATTATCATCACATTCATTACCATTACCGATATCATCATCACCATCACCATCATTTTTTAAAATAATTATCACCTTTATCTTCCTTTTTTTGTTCTTGTAATACAAGTTTTCTTTTGATTACAGATTTAACTCTGGTTGAAGCCGATATTGTTTTTGATGACATAATTGATAATGTCACTTTCGATCTAAGTGAGCTGAAATTGGGAGAAACTCTTAAGAAAACGTTCAGTTTCGGAACGGTAAGTCAAATAAATATTGTAATCAAATCAATAAAATACAAATCATGTAGCACAATGGAAACAGTCTTATTTTTGCTCAATGCTGGTCTTGTTATTTTTGGTCATGCATGATGCTACTCAGTCATTCCATCAATCACTCTTATAATGATTTATGATGCGTTTGTCCGGGCTAATTCTGGAATAGGAAAACATGGATTTTTTGAAGAGTCATTTGTTTGGGATCTATCCTGGTTCCAGATTACTCGGAATACTCTTCGGCTCATTGTCTTCATGATATCAGAATAACCGGATTAATCCAGAAATTTAACGTCACACAACTATCATTGTAAGGACTTTGTAAAAAGGCTAAATCCTTTACGATTATCTCCAGTTTCCATAGTATTAAGCGGCTGAGAGTCTTTGACTCCCCCTGGACGGGACACTAATCCATCGCAGGTTAGCTTCCAGCAGACGCTGGTACTCATTTGCCTACCCCGGAAATTTGGAAATCTAAGTTCGCTTCGGCCGAAAAGAAGACCACACAAATATTCGAATCTCGGCAAAGTGCCGGGATCGAACTAGTGACCTTGTGGTTGGAAAGCAAGGATCTTACCATTTGCGCCAACCACGTCCGCCTAAGCGTGTAATACTTTCTCTTGAAAATTATCCCGTTAGCGTTAGGCTGTTTATATATAAGAATATGCTTCGCAAGAATGTTAATGCGGAATTTAGCCAAACATTAAGAATATTTTAAGAATGGTGCTGACGCTCAAATTTTGTTAAGAATATAATCTTGCATTTTTGGAAAAATGTACTACTAAGATTGTGTACTGCAAATGCACACTAAACCCAATTGAAAACGGTTAGTGAGTTAATTTCATTTGTTGCTTATTGTGAGATGGGGAGTCAGCTTGGCATAGTGGTCATGAGTCGTGCCTCCCACCTCTACGACCCGGGTTCGATTCCTGGGCTTGGCATGTGGGCTGAGATTTGTCGATCTCGATCTGACTCCGAGGGTTTATCTCCGGGTAAATTCGAGTTCACGCCGAGATCTGAGCCGTCGAGTAATTAAACATTAGTCTCTGGCTAGGAAGAGCGGGCAACCACTTCCTTCGCACTTGGCATTTAATAAAGTATTACTATTTTTTGTTATTATTATTATTATTATTTTATTATTATTATTATTATTATTATTATTATTATTATTATTATTATTATCTCACGTGCATGGGTGTGTTTATCAGTCATAACTCCTAAATACACTGCACAGGAGAAAGCATTTGAAATACATTTAGCAGCAGACTGTTGCCGGATATTTATATTAAATGTTACTACATTTAGTACTCTCTCAAACAAACATAGTAACATTTTTTTTCCGTTTTCTCACAGAGGGGAGAAGTTGATTCTGAAATGAGAATTGAATCTTGGTAAGCCAATTACCCAAATGTTTAGATTGATACAGAAAATGGATTGTTTGTCATCCATATCAAATTTCCTCGCTGAAAAGTTATAAAATGTTATTATAGACAAAAATGGAATAATGAGGTAAAACGACAAACATATAATAATTATAAAGAAATGGGATTAGTTATAGGGGAATATAACCTTTAAAGCCGATGTTTTGGCGTCATCATGACACCATTTTCAAGGCAAAGCAAGTAAGTATTAAACTTGTTATATTGTAATTCATTTATCCCTAATAGTAAATTATATACAGTAATTGTTTATAAGTTAAGAATGCATTACGCTAAGCACCTGGATATAATTGCCGCTAAAATGAGAATGTGAAAAGAGTTGTTAGGAATGCAAAGACGAAATCTCTCAATATTTGTTTAGCTTTATTGAGAAACATTGCATAGTTTTCTGCACACAGAAGTCAAAGTAATGAAAACAAACCCCTAAATATAAGCCAGGCATACAGATATTCTGTCCTGTACAGTTTTAAGAAGAATAAAATGCTGTTCTTTATACTAACAACCACGATAGAAGATCAATGACAAGAACCACTTTGTTACAGTACTGACACAGATCTAAGATACAGCCAGGAATTATGCAATGGCGAGAAAGAGTACTTAAAAAAGAGAAAAACGATTGTGTTTGAGGCTATGAAGAAAGTTCTTGGTGATCGCGCACCGCGGAGTTTGGACGAGGTAGCATTCAATACTATTTTATTATTTCATTTTTACCAGAAGTGGCTTTCTATCAGTCATCTTCGCCAGTTAGTTAATATAGATCGAATACAGAATATGATACATTGTAAATTCAATGGCAAATAAATGAATACTGAATACTGAACGCTCCTAAACTTGTTCAATGCTATAGTTTCCTTATATACCGAAAACTGTAAATAGTGAACACAGTTATTACCTGCGGCCCGACTGCAAGAATAGATCTATGGTTTACGCTTATAAGAGATATTGCCGGACCCAGTGTTGTAGTTCCTTTATTTCATTTAATAGTAGATATTTAGATATGTAAATAGTAGATAAGGTCATATTTTTATTATTGAAATAAAAAACGAATCCGCGCGCTCTGTTCGGTTATAGAACCACGCGTGAAAGAAAGAAGTGCTGAAAGAAAAACGAGCCACAGGCGAGAAATTTCTTTCAAGGAGAAGAAAGACTCAACTCTTTGCTCTACGAATCTAACATTAACAACACGATTTACAGTTAAACGAACGTACATACGTAATGTACGTCTACTACTAGTGTTCAAGTAAAGACTATTAATAATGTACGGTTCATGTTGTGGTTAGTGTTAAGCTAACTGTTCTTTCTGTGACGTTTAAGTGCAAAATTTAAAAGGATTGTATGACTTACTTAATCTATTATTTCCCTGACGTTTCTGGCGTGTAAGAAATTTGTGTCGGGAACTATGCACGCAAGGCCTCTTTATCCACTAATATCCAGCAGGGTCGTTTCGTCGCAAACTTTGTACTCATGTACCATCATGCCACGTGTTACTTGGCCGAATTGACCGTTAATATTATTATTATTATTATTATTATTATTATTATTATTATTATTATTGTTATGCTGATGTGAATGGTTATTCCAGTCCTTCAATTATAACTGGTGACACATTCCGTCCTGATCTTCTTTTTCTAATACATTCAAAGTGTTTGTATGTTCTAGAACTAACAGTTGCTTTCGAGTCTAATCTTTGCAAAAATACAAAACGTAAACGAGAATAATATAAGAAACTGATTAATGACTTAAACCGTGATTACAAATGTGTTAAATTTGTTAAACTCTCAATGAGCTCTCTTGGCGTTTTCTCTGATGAATGTTCAACCTTCCTAGACATGATGAATGATATTGGCATTGATAAAAAACATCAACTATATATTGTCAAAAAAATGATTGATCTGACAATTAGAACATATTTTGCTGCAGAAATAAGATTTGGGATGCCCCCGAGCTATTAAAATTTTAGCCTTTAAATTATAGTATTATTATTACTATCACTATCATTATTATTGTTCGGATTATTTTTTTTTTTTAAATTCATTTATTATTAATACTATTATTATTATTATTATTTTATTCATTGTATAAAATATACATTGATATTACTATTACTCATGTAACAATTCAAGTAGCCAGTTGTTTATTGCCTATACGTAGTGAGATTTACAATTACTGTATTTAAAAAAGAAAATAAAGTTTCCATTTATTTATTATTGTTATTATAAACAGTCATTTCATTATAATTAACAAACTTTACAATACAAAAACATTTTGATAACATGGTACCTAGGCACCTAAGCTGCACACGCGTAGTTGTGTTATATATAATACAAAAACAAAACCATGTAAAAAGCTATTTAGCAGACAAACCTGTGTTATGTGTGTTGTTTTGTTCTGGTGCATCATTTTGAAGAACACTATTAATAATGGAAGATGAATATGAAATGTCTGTATCATAGTGAGGTGTCGCTGGAGCAATAGTAGGTGTAAGAACAAAGTCATGAAGTTCAGATGTCGAGAATTCCTTCATAGTGACAGTTAGGTCTTGATCAACATGATGTTCTGGTTCCAATGTTGTGATACTTTCCTTTAAAGAGAATTTATAGCAATCAGAATTATTCATAATAAGCAGCTACTAACACAAATAATGAAATAGGAGTTTTGATTTTAGTTTGCTTTTTGTTTTTTGCTATGAGCAAAGTGAGTAGCCTCCTGTTTGGAACACAGTGTAATTTATGGATGTCACTAGCAATAAACTGTGATTCAATTGTGTACCATATTGAGAGTCAATTCAAGGAAGTAACAAGTATTTTGATACAAAAGATACATGGAATTAGCAGTTCAATTTAGACCAGAGACAACTACCATTTCCATGGGCCACTTGACTCTTTAAAATATTCTATCAATAACAACAGAGACAATAATTAAAACTTGAAGGAATTTAACGAAGATGGGTAAAAGTAAACAAGCGCCGAATCTCTTCTTTAAATAAAAAAGCTACTGTATGATTGAAACTATATGCATAAATATAAAGTTGGCCTCAATATCAAAATTATCTAAACGTTATTCCAACCCATATACTTGGTAAATACCATATAAAAACATTGTTTCATTTACTAGATAACAAATGAAGTTCAAGGAAAATATTACATTGAACAATGCACCATTATTAACAATTATTCTACGAGCACGCATTGGATCACAGGCAACCCAAGTTTAAGGTTACTTTATCGACTGAAATTAATATAGTGATTAGTATGGAGTATTCATGAGATAAATAACATTTTCAGGAGAAATACGGATTTTCTAATCAAAACTAAATGACTTCTTATCGCCCTTAAATGTACATGCGAGACAAAAGGAAACAACGATTGAGGTAAAAAGGTTTTACTAGCTTTGACTTTTGCTCAAAAAAGAAGTATAATAATCTTGAAAATGTTATTTATCTCATACTCCGTACAAATCACTATATTAAAATTCAGTCGATAAACTAACTTTTAGCTTGGGTTACCTGTGGTTGGATATGAGATGGTAAAAAGCCAACGAGAAGGGTAGTGCCGAGTTGGCTATAATCATTTCATATCCAACAAGTGTGAACGGAATAACTGTTTTATTAAATTTCATGAGTTTTCCGAACCCTTCGATACTTGAAAATAGCAAAAAACTTTTAATAAACTTATAAACAAGATTTTTTGTTATTTTCCATATATAGTCATTCGGTATATGAGCTGATAACTGAGGTTAATTGATCCAATCAGAATGCTAGAAACGCAATATTCAAGGTTGAAAATTTAACAATAAAATATATCCATGAACCACGCCACACCCCATAACAAATGGTGATTGTGAAATATCTCTTGCAAATTGTGAAATCATAATCAATTTAGATGCCATGATCTAAAATTAATAATCGATCTGGTTTGAAAGATAGCATACATGAAACAAGTCTTCCACAGTCAAATAATTATAATATTATATATTCATTGACAACAAACGTTGTAGGATTACTAGTGTAGATTTTAGATTTATTTTCGCTTGAATAGAAGTATAGTTATTATATCGGTAAAAAAATTTCGAAAAAATTTATTAGATAGGATTATCGAGGTATTTTTAATTTCAGCACCGATTATATTTTCAATCTGAGAAATAGTTTCGATTATCGCCGTCCCACTGAAGGATGATTTATATTTTTGCGAGAACACAATTAATAGTACACACTAAACAAGACGTTACTTCACCGTTTCAAACGATTTGCAAGTGCATATACAAGAAATATGTAGCAGTTGTTCTTAATAAGTGCATTATAATCTGATAGTTTCTAATTACAAAGTTATGTTTAGGCCTTGAAGTTTTCTTCAAAAACACAAATGACAAATAAAGCTACTTTAAAAAAGTTCACACTTACCGGATTAACTATTGCAGATGCTTTTTTTATATGTGACGGCTCAGACTTCGCGGAACTCGCACCTTTTTTTAAATTTTCTTCAATTCCATTTGGAGCATAAATATTTATGGCGCTGAGTAAAACAAAGAAATCAAATATCTTCTTTGCTTGCCAAAAAAAACGAATCAAGATTTTTTTTAAAAATGAATTTACCAACTTTTAATAACAAAACTATGTGTAATTATCGTTAAGTGGTTGGTTCGCTTACCTTAGCAAAACGAAGAAGATTAGCTCCCTACACAATAAATAAGGCTGTAAAAACATTTTAAGTGAGAAATGAAAATATATCAGGTTCTTAGCCGTGAGATTTTACGAAATAATACAAAATAGTTACAAAACTCGATAAGGAAATCTTCCCTCATATTGCAAAACCTAGGCCAGGTTGAGCTTGTTGAACAAGCTCCATGATGACGTGTTGTCCTACAGGGAAGACTGAGTACGAATTGAACAACCGCTGGCTTACCATACTTCGAACGCACCCTTGGCCCTCCCTAAGAACGCCTTCGCTTCATCCGTTTAAAAAACTATTATTGTATATATATTTTTATTTTCTATTTATGTTAAAATATACTTTTCAAATATTTATTGCAGTCAAAAGTAAAAATTTATTTTTGTTCCATTTGTTCAGGAAGGAATTTGAGCGCAACGTAAATCAGTTTTCAAATATTAAACTTCAAAAAAACATTCAGGTATTCTCCTTTCTCCTGCCATCGTTTAAATTGTCTATAATCAAACACCCCATTTTTTTTAGCCATAAATACAAAATTAAAATATAAATTAGGGGTACAGAGTGCTTAAACAGTGCGGCCGAGAATTTCAGAAATGCTAGTTAACCGCAAACCCCAAGATACTATGTTTTGACAGACTGCGTTTTTCGGTAGTTTCGTTATTTCCTGTTTTTACAATGGTATTGAATAAAAATCTTTGATGTTTTAATTTTAAAGATACTCTGGAGAGTGTTGTGCTATACAGCGAGAAAATAAAAGAAAATGATTTACCAAATCTGAAGTTAGACAAGTTATGGCGCTGTTCACCGGTTCATATTTTTAAAAAGAGTATTGTAAATACTACGTGTGTACAATCTTGACTAGATGTTGTGGATGAGCAACTGAGGATTGACCGTTTCTGAATCCAAAAGAACGACGTGTCAAACAAGTTCTTATCGAATGTTCAAACGATCGAGTTTTTTTGAAAACATTGCATTCATACAAGTTTGAAGACGAAACTTTCCAATCATACAAGTGTACAAGTTGGATGACAATCTATTGTGGTTCCCTTTTTAAAAGAATATCCCTGGCTTATGACTTAATAACTTATTCAGGACTGTGCGATCTGCAGCAAGGTTGTTGCAATTGAGGAAATTAGCGAAATTGAATCGAGTGGTTGGGGACATGTACAGACGAACTTTGCTCATTTCTGTCGCCATTAACAAATTTACAATCTATGATTTCCGACCAAAAGGCCCCTAGTTCTATCTCCACTCTGCCAAGATTTGAATATTTTTGAGACCTTGTTTCCCGCAAACTGTCCAAACTCAGTTTTCAGTCCATCCTTCCGGGGTAGGTGAATGAGTACCAGCGTTTGCTGGGAGCTAACCTGCGATAGATTTGTGTCCCGTCCCGGGAGGTCAAAGCAATCATCCATCCGCCCAACACTACAGAAACTGGAAGTAAACGCGCTGGTTTCGTGGACATGTAAAGAAATTACCATTACAATTGCCGTTGGTATATAATTCCTAGTTATATAATAATTTGGATATATAGTACGTGCGTTTCTATTGGTCTACCTTCCAGAGTTTACAGTTTAATTCATGACAAAAAGTATAAATAAGCGTTTCGTATAGCGTCTTTCCTTTCGTCAAGGCGACTGTGCCTCCGGTTGTCTCTGATTAGTCTAAAATTCTCCCAAACGTGTTCCTTGGTTTTCACCACGCTATGAAGATACGGAGAACATCTTCTATTTTTCTAACTAATGAAAAGGTAGCCCAGCGAACGTTTTTACGCGCGTCTTGTTTAATTTGATAATTATAAGACTCGCACTTTAATTATTACCGCCGAAAGTGGTCCCAAAATAAATTTTCGCTAGCAGCACTTATTTAGCAAAAAGATTACTCAAGTACCTCTCCTTCTATTTTCGGGAAAAAATCTCAACCTCGTGTAATCTTGTACGCAACTAAATCCCTCGACGGACACACGCTGCAACAACCCTGTGCGCAATGTTGCATGGAATGTTGCATCGCCTTGACACTGTCAGTGCTGTAATTATGCCATAGAGAAATCGCTTGCGCATGAGTATACAAGTGTGCACGAGCACGTACGATCAGTGTTGGATTGATGCGGGAATGTTTAATCGATTTCTTCACCATCCAATTTTGTTGAATTTCGGTACCAGGAACCATGATTTGTATCACGCAAGCGAAAATCTTGGACGATGTCAGATGAAAAGTTTAAAGTAACTAGGCCACCATTTTGTGTTGAAACTAGTCAAACATGTTGCGTATAACAATATAGGCACGGACACACGGTACAACATTTCATGCAACATTTTGTGCTGTAATTTTTTATGGAGGTGGACACACGGTGCAACAAAATCACGCAACATTTCTCGTTATGGCATGATGTGCTACCCATGCATTTTACAACAATCAAAACGGCTTCCGGCAAAAAGTCCTTTGAAAAGAAAACATTTTGCGCACAATGTTACAAGAATAGAGCGCGATTCAACTTCAGCTTTGTAGCGTACAATGTTGCATGCAACAAAAATCATCGGTGGACACACGCTGAAACAAATTTGTTGCATGCAATGTTGCATCGTGTATCAGCTGCTTACGTCTGACCCAACACGTTTGTTTTAATTATAGTAATTATTGTTTAATTAATTATTACCTTTGTGATTGTTTTAATTATAATAATTATTGTTTAATTAATTATTTTTGTCATAAAGCGGTTGCCTGGAAACAAAGGAAGATTGGAATTGAAAAACTACAACAAAGTGCATAGTAAAAACTGAACAATCGTAAAAAAAACTTTGTCTTCTTTTGAAAAGCTAAAAAACCATGGCGTTTGAAAATGGATGAAGAACAAAGAAAGAAAAATATCATCAAAGAGCGATGTTTAAGAATGGATAACTGAAAGGAATATTTCATGTCCTGAAATCTTTACGCCGTTGAAAATGGATGAAGAACAAAGAAAAAAAAGATCATCAGAAAGTGATGGTAAAAAATGAATGATTGAAAAGAATATTTTATCTCCTTCTGATATCCTAACGATACCATGGACGTTGAAAATGGATGAAGAAGAAAGAAAGAAAAAGATTATCAAAGGAAGAAATTTGGCGAAGAAATGGATTCGCCAAAAAGAGAAATTAGCAAAGAATATTTCATCTCCTCTTGAGATCCAGGCAAAACCATGGCAGCTGAAACAAGACGAAGAAGAAAGGAAGAAAAAGATTATCAAAGGCAGAAAACTGGTAAGCAAATCTTAATAGTAATGCTGAGTCAACGCTTAAAACGAAGGTTTAGTTATTACAAATTTATTTCACTTAATTGCAAACGCATTTTGTATATCGATTACAAGACAAGATTTAATGACGAAAATAATTAAACTGTTTCCAGGATCTCTATCTAATGCATAGGCCGGCCGTTGAAAAATTAGGTTTCCATTTGAATTTTTCTTTCAAAAAACGGCGCCTTTTTTAATATCATTTCAGACTGCATTCCAATTAGTCACACTGTAGTCATTTGCATTGGGTAAAAATATTCCTTATGAAATTAACTTTTTTTCTCAAAGAAGATAGCGTGGCTAACTAAATTGAAAGAGGAAAAGTCAAAAAGAAAAAGTGCGTTTTTAGTAAGACAAGAAAGGGCATTTCAAATATGCGTTAGCGCATGTGTATTGGCGCAAACGGGAAATTCATATTACTCAAGTAGAGCACTAACTTTGATCTGTTAAGCAGCACTATTTGAAATTTAAATAAAGGAGTTATTACAAAATTAAAAGATTTATTTGTACCTTAGTTTTTCTTTAATACGTGTATGTACTCAAATTATGAACGTTCTATGGGCTAGAGAAAAACTAACTAATCCATGTATTGACAGCTGTGCCCCGTTACCTAAGACCCTTTTACAACAGACAATTTTCTTTAGTATTTAACTTGCAAAGCAATGTCACTGCGTTACAATTCGCTGACAATTTTGCGCAAGCTGTTGACCAATCTCCTAGTTTTCGCAACTTTGCGAGGCCAATTGCAGCTTGTAGCATCTGCTAATTAATCTGCTTTACAATGCAATATCAGTTCGTGAACACGAACTGATGCACGGTCACTCTGAACTTTTATTAAGAAATGATGGAGGGAATCAAGAACTGAAGAAGGTGGTTAGCGTGGCTAAAAGAAAATTACGAAATATATTTGTTAGCGTGATCAAAAGTTCTTGTTTGTTAAAATGTGACAATTGGATAAGGAAAAAAACTCAAAATACAAAAGGAAGAACTTTGCGAAAAATTGCCGATCATATATTAGTAGCAACCGCAAACGAGCTTGTACAGTGTATCGATAAATTGCGTTCTTGCTTCTTAACGATGGCCAGAAGGAACGCGGACTGGGGACGAGATTGCTTTGTGTATGTGTTGGCAACATGGAAGCGAGGCTAATGAATCCTCTTGCTACAAAATGTCGTAAATTTTTGTGTAAATGGCTGATAGTGGCCGAGGTGAAAAGTTGGCTGCGGCCAGGAAAAAGGTAGTTTAGCCTTCGTTTCTTACTTAAGAAGGACTCGATGTGCTTTCTGTCGTTTAATTTCTGATATATACGTTTAAATTTTTCAGTTGAAGAAATTTCAACAAAAAAGATCTCCAAATTCTGACTCACCAGTCAGAAAGGAATCTGATTCACCTTTGACTTCCTCTAAATCGTCGATTGAATCATTGGATTCTAAACCGCAAATACAAGTTGAGGTAAGACCGACTGTAGTTTATTCATATTCCTTCTTAAAAGAAAGAGAATCCAATAGGCAGTACTGAACGTTCTTATTTTGAGGGGTGTAAACAAATTACTAGTCGCGAAAAGTTTACTTCGACAATATTTCTAAAATTCTCATTTTTTCCTTCTAAATATACATCATGCAGTCTTTGCGGAAAGTTTTGATTTAAACGAGTTTCCCGAGGTAATTCTTAAATTTTTATAGCAGAGGTAAAAACATTCGCGCGATGAGTCATTTTCTGGTTGGCTGATGATTGTGGGCTCGATCAGATAGTTTCGCCGAAGTTAATTGGTCAACTGTAGAGTTCATATGCTTATATGTTAATACTGTCTTTAGATTAGTTGATTTTCTTTTGTAAAGTTTTTAAGTGTTTCTTGTAAACATTAGTCATTAAATTTCTATTGCAGCCATTTCTAATTGATTATTTTTAAATGATTTTGACACACTATCCAGACCTATACATTATCGAATTTTAGTCATGTTCGAATATAGAATAACTCTTAGCCAATACTCTGATGGCAGTTTCACCATCGACTAAATCAATAAATCTTCTGGATTTACTCAAAGTTATAATGGACTGTATGTTTAGTTTCAAGTCTTTAAAAATTTCAATCCCATGTGTCTAGTAATTGACATTCACTTGATTCTAAACATAAAAATATTGGGTCACGACACGCATTCACAAGTTACACCGACAAAGTTTGTTTGACCCGACCAAATTTCATGACAAACATTGTCTTGACCAAACCTTTTGTTTGGAAATGGCATTTGCACTTGAGAAAAGAATAGTAAACAAACATCAGTGAAGCATATAAACTGTGGAGCGAAACATTTTATTGGTGAAGACTGAAGTTACACTGTAACACTCACACATTGAAGTGAAAATTGACAACCACTTGTCATTTCTGACATTTGTGCTAAGTTTGGAGGCCTTTGGGGCAGGATAGTGGCACCTAAGTTGAGTTTGGTTGAGCTTGACAAGTTTTGTTCTGACACAAAAGTATCATTCACTTTTGTCTGAGCCTTTATATGACAATTTTTTTGGTATAACAAACAAAAATCATCCCAGTGTGAATGGGCCCTTAATCTGCAGTTTAAAGGGTGCAGAGCCCATCACTGTAGATGATAACAGTGCAGGTGCAGCTAATACTAAAATATGTGCAATAATTATGCTGGAGATGAAAACTGTAATTAATCAGTTAAAAATTCCCTTCATATTCATTGGGGTTCATTCTGGGCCCTCAAGGCATTGGAAAACTTTAGGTAACTAGTTAAGATTGTTTGGAATTTGTTGTCATGGTAGTGTGTTCTAATCACTAATTATTCTAGGAAAGAAGCTGTGCTTGTGTCACTCATGGAACAAATGTATTTTTGGCCGCAGTAATGGATACGGCCTAGAAGTGCCCTGCCATTATGTGATTGAAGGGAGCACGCTGGCTGTGAATTGCTTGGATAATGCATTTCCTGAATAATGCATTGAAAGCGAAATGGCTATATATAGGTGCTATTTCCCGAAACAAGAATAAGAAAAAGAAAGATTCTTCAGAAAAATGCACCTCAGCCCAAAAGCAAAAGCATAATTGATTTACTGAATTACTAAAGAATACTATGCAGTTTGAGCAATATATAAATAATCAGTATAATGATCGTAAAAAGGCTGACTTGATTGAGAAATGCAATAATGGCTTTGTTTCAGTGAAAAAAAGACTTGTCCTTTCGATATTTTAAAACTGTCCTTGTCCATTGTAGAGAGGTGTCCGTTTTATAGAGACTTAAAATACAGTAAATGACTGCAATAATGGCAGGGACCAATACTTAGTGTCTGTCTTATAGAGGTGTCCATCTCATCTGGGTCAGGATGCAGCCTATGAACCAAGATGAAGAAAACATTTTTAATTTCGATTAGTAACAATGCAAAGGAAGATATAACCAAACTTTAAAATGTTTTCTCAAAATTATTTATATAGTTTTACATGTTGTATGATAGTTTGATACAAAAACAAGAGAAAGAGTTAGTTGCATGATTATAAAATGGTGCGAGAATAATGAAGTTTCCATAAAATTTTGGTTGTTACAGGTTAAGGATGAAGAGGAGAAAAATTCAGTTCTGTCCAAGAGTACTTCAGCTCCTCAAAGGTGCTAAAATAATTATAATACTAAAAATTTTAAATTTAAAATGTATTTTGATTATTGTAAATATATGATAATCATTAATGCTATAATAATAATAATAATTGCATTTGATGTCAGGAGAATGCAATCATAATCCTGTGTAGGCGGAAAAAATCTTGATTTTGTGGTTTATCAAAATCGATGTCATCTTGCATTTTTCTGGGAGGGTCTGAGTTCCATTCCTTCGCAGGCAGAAAAAGTCTTGATTTTGTTGTTGATCCAAATCAAAAAGAATCTTGGATTTCTCTGATAGGATCTGGGTGTGGGTTGTTTCAGCCAGTTTGACATGTAAGCTTCACCTGAAATTCAAGATTTGAAACATGGTGCTAGAAAAATCACCATCCTATGCAACCTTTAAACTATCGAACGCTCTTCGCTAATCTATGATTACTGCTAGTAATGTTGATACTTTATTTAATTTCAATTGTGAGGGAAGTGGTTGCCCATTCTTCCTAGCCAGAGGCTATTGTAAAATCACTTGATTGCAAATCTCGGCCCACATTTGACTCCAGAAATTGATCCTGGGTTGTAGAGTTGGGAGGTACAACTGATGACCACTTTACCAACCTGGTTGATGTACCTATAGTAATAAGAAATTTAATATCATTGTCAAGTGAAATGAATTTAGTTCTGACATCATTGTTCAAGTTTAAACAAGACGCTCTAGAAGCATTCACTGGGGTAACTTTTGTTCCAGGCCCCTCTCCTACTTGTTTTCGAGAAAAAAATGAACCTTGTGGGTTAAGCTGTTGTCTGCAAAGGACTGTGGAGTACACATTTTGTCTAGAACACAAAAAAACACAGAAAATCAAACTGATTTATATAATAATTATGACTAAACGTACCACAGGTAGCCCAGTAAAATGTCTAGAACACACAAAAAACCAGAAAATCAAACTGTTTTATATAATTATGACTAAACTTACCACAGGTAGCCCAGTAAAATGTCTAGAACACAAAAAAACACAGAATATCAAACTAATTTATTTAATTATGACTAAACTTACCACAGGTAGCCCAGTAAAAATTCTAGAACACAAAAAAAATTAGAAAATCAAACTGATTTATATAATTATGACTTAACTTATACCACAAGTAGCCCAGTAAAATGTCTAGAACACAAAAAAAAACAGAAAATCAAACTGATTTATATCATTATGACTAAACTCACCACAGGTAGCCCAGTAAAATTTCTAGATCACAAAAAACCACAGAAAATCAAACTAATTTATATAATTATAACTAAATTTACCACAGGTAGCCCAGTAAAATGTCTAGAACACACAAAAAAACAGAAATCAAACTGATTTATATAATTATGACTAAACTTATGCCACAGGTAGCCCAGTAAAATGTCTAGAACACAAAAAATACAAAAAATCAAACTGACTCATAAAATTATGACTAAACTTACCACAGGTAGACCAGTAAAATGTCTAGATTACAAAAAACAGAAAATCAAACTAATTCATGACTAAACTTACCACAGGTAGCCCAGTAAAATGTCTAGAACACATTAAAACACAGAAAATCAAACTGATTCATAAAATTTTGACTAAACTTACCACAGGTAACCCAGTAAAATGTCTAGAACACAAAAAACACAGAAAATCAAACTGATTCATAAAATATGACTAAACTTACCACAGGTAGCCCAGTAAAAGTGTTATTTTCCTTGCACAGACGGGTTACAGTAGATGGGTTTCTAAATGGCCATCTTCCTCTCAGTTTGATTTAGTGCCAGATGGTGATCAAGCTTTGGAGGTCTTTTATAAATCATTAGATACTGTAGTGCTCAGATTGGTTCATCTAACACTAAATGTTCTGCTCTATTAACCTCAGTTACTCATCCATGAAAAATTTGATTGTGCTCCAATTGATCAAGATACAGATTGTACAAGACTGGTTGTGAAACTTTTTTGGCCAGATTTCAATAAATATATTGACTATTCAAACTCGTAGTTTATGAGGCCGAGAGGTCTAATTGTTTTAGTATCACCTATCTAGTAGGACAGAAAAAGCAATAACCGGCAAAAACAACAAAAAAAAGCAATAACCGGTTTTCAAAACATGCGAATTTCGCTACTCGATGACTATTACTAATAGACCACTAGTAGCGTAGCCAATCAAAATGCTGGATTTGCAATAGTCCACTAGTTGGGTGATACTAATACTAAATAATTATCCTCTCCAGTGACTTGCCTAGTGTTTGATATATTAACCTTGCCACTTTGCTGCTTGGAAAATATTCACCACTAGTCACCTCAATGCAAGGGGATAACTGTACATAGCTATTCTAACATCCAACCAAGTCTTTCAAGCACTACCCAGGTTAATATTTTACCCATCAGGAAACAATGAAATCACTTTAAATATTTACTATAAAGTGGGGCTGTATATTCACAGTAGCTGGTTAGCATTTTGAAAAAATACTATATATGCACAGCAGCTGGTCACAGTTTTAGATAAATCTATATTATGTCTGGTAGCTAGCCAAAAAATTACTAAAAGCCTGACAGTCATACATAGACAGCCGCTGTAAATGGAACTGTGTGTAAATTCTGTGGAAGAGCAACGTTGTCAAATCAAGATTGCTCGTAGGTTTATTACGCTGTCCACTATTAAACAGTTTTGTGAAAACTGATTTAATATATTTTGCTTTCATTTTTGACAATTTCCAAACCAATATTCTGCAACTCTTTATTAAGTAATAACTACTACTACTGTACTCGCAACTTATGATAACTTATGGATTTAACTTGGTTTGTTTCATAGTGACTTCTCTTCAACAGAGAAGATCCGCCAAATTGTGAGTATTTTCTTGATTCGCATACATTAACAACTTTATTTAATTGGTGTCAAGTCATCTAGATGGCCATGGCCTACTAATGAAATAGACATACTATTTTTACCACTGACTTTATGGTGGATGGGAGATCTTTCTTATGACACACACAGTTCATCCCAGATATATCTATGAGCCTGAGGGCAGACAGTTTAATGTCCTAATCTGAGAAGGTGCAAAAGTGTAACCATTTCCAGATGTTAGAGCAAAGATACTGTACATGCTGTCAGTAGCACCTTCTCTGAAATCATTTTAATTCCTGGAGTTTTAGTCTGACTGGGAATTAATCATGAATTTTCATTTTTCCTCTTAGTTGTCACATTGAGAAATACAATTATAGTAACTACAGTACATCTATAATACTTCTTCATTACTTTTTCTCTAAATGAGATTTAACATAGCCAAATCTATGTGTCTTACAAAAAAGAAAGAACTCTTAATAAAACAAACCCCAAATAATTACATGACAAATTTATTACTGTGTACTATAAATAATTATCATTTCTCAATGTGACAAATAATCCTTTATCACATGACTGCAGTATTAATTTTCTCTTTTTGTGGGGCTGCGGTCACAACTCTCACACTCAACCTCACCTAACTTAACGGGCCCCTCTTTCCATTCAACATACCCAATCTGCCTTTTCTTCAACTGCACACATTGCTACCAATGTTTTGCCTCCTCTCATACTATGTATCTCGTTCTGCGATCACATAGATCTGTGTAAAATGTCTGTCAATCTGCTTGTCAATATCCATGTTTCTGAATAGATACTGTAATTTGTTCTCGAATATTATTAATAACAGTAATTATTATTTTTGTTTACTTATTTTTTATTCTCAACTGGGTTCAGTTTCTTAGTTTATTTAAATTTCATTCTTTCCCCTTCATTCAGTGTAACAAACTCAATGGACTTATGAATGAGGTAAGTAGTCTGCCGTCAAAAGTACAGTAACAAATATTATTAACCAGAAACTGTAAAAGGAATTCAAAAAATATAATTATCAGTATCACCATAATTTGTGTTTGAGTTATTTTCTTCCTGTTGGTAAATGCTCACCTCTGTATTTTAACAATAATGAAATGTCAGTGCTTTCAGTAAGCAGCTAGGATTTCTATCTAGAACAAACATCAGAAAAAAGCTGCATAAAAACAGCCAATATGAAAGTTTATGTGTCTGTTTACTTTTTAACCCTTTGACTCCTGAGAGGTTTTGTGATTTTGAACAATTTTTTGTATGAAAACAATCAATTGGCTTTCTCTAATCCATATTAGGCATTGCCATGGAAACATC
>JAOTRI020000539.1:0-19441 GCA_028564885.2 Zoanthus sanctaehelenae | reverse complement strand
GCCGCCATTGTTTTGGTTTACTAGGCTGGCACTTTTCGCTACTAGTAGGCTATAACAAATAGCCTACTAGTAGCTCACCCAATCAGAACGCAGCATTGATAATAGCCTACTAGTTGGATTTTACTAAAGGCTGATATTTGTTTAGATATTCCTTTGTCAGTTTGAGCACGTCTTTCATCGCGTTTATTAACCCTTTCACTCCCAATAAGTTTTCAGCACTCAAGTTCTCCTTACATAACAAGTGCAAAATAAAACATTTGGTTCTGAGAACAGATCAAACAAAGCAAGGATACTGATGATTAAAAGAGAGATTCTCTCAAACTTGTTCAGTGAAAGTTTGGGCTCAAATTGGGAGAACTTAATAATTCAACTGGGACTGAAAGGGTTAAAGTTTTCGAGAAATCTCGATTCCCCGTTTATGCCGACCGCCGATTCTTTGGCATCTAAGAGTATCTTCAAGTCCGACTCTATTAACTTCGAGGAATGTTCAATTAGTGCATTCAACGAACAAAATAGACAGAATCCGGAGGGCAATAAAGGAATCGGTCCAAGCGCCGTAACTTAATAGAACAGCAATTATTCAATGCCGCGAAACAACCTTGACCTTCTACCACAGAACGCCATCAAGCGTAACTAACACTATTTGATAAAAAGTGCGATAGAGTAAAAAAAGCTAGATGAATTTCAAAATCTTAAACTTAACACTAGAATAACAAGGTTCGGTTTCTATTTGTTTGTTAATGGTATATCTTCATAAAAGTGCAAACTGGTGCTAATAGCTGCCGGCAAAAAGATACAGTTTGCAATATCTTGAAGACTGCTGAAATCTTTAGCATTCTTGGCGTATTTCTTGAACTCCTTTCTTACGTCAAAGAAGCTACAAAAGTAATATGGCAGCTTAATTTTCTTCTTGAACGCCTCTGGGTGAATGTAATGTCTCAGGGTAAGTTGTCCGTCTGTCACAAAACACCATTTGGAGTCTTTCTCGCTCAACTCGCGTTGAACAAACTCGTCAAACTGTATCGGAATAAAGAAAAAACAGTTTTGTAGTTTTGGTCTATTTCCAGCCTATTTCAGGAATATCTTTTCAAATAATTTAGGTTTTACGAACCTCAGTAAAAGTAAGATACGTAAGTTTTCTCTACGGATTGAAATGTTTCATTTTGATTTAAATAAAAAAAAAAACAATATTATTTTAAAGGGATTTTTTAAACGTATTAGAAATTGCATCCTATTTAAAGCTTTTGTACTCTAATGAAGATAATATTGCACTGTAATGTATTTTACATCAACACGTGCAAAATGAGGTTTTTTCAATATCTTTCATATTGTTACAAGTGTTATTTTTATATAAACTAGCGACAGAAATAAATTATAAAACTGCTTTAAGCGATTTCATGGCGAGAGCCAAAAACAACACACTCTATCTATAGAGTGTAAAAAAGCGCCTTGTGTACGTTTGATTTGTGATCATGGAAAGGACAATTTAACTCAACTGGCGGGTGGCAAATATATACCTCGCGTTTGAGCGGTTCATAAACCAAAAATATTAAATAGGATAATCGGTCTCGGTCTATCAAAGAGTACTTCAAAATGACGCATATAGTTTTCTTGGAAACTATCTGGAAATGCTTAACTGCCCCCTAGCTTTCAAATTTCATATATAAAAGCTAATTTTAAATCATTCGTTTCAATATAATTTCATCAAATATTGAAATCCATACGCACGACCCTGTTCTTCAAAGAACCTCGAAAATAAGCCAAAGTTGTAACAACAGGAATCAGCAAACAAAGAGACTGACGCAGATACGTAAATGAATAGAATTGTAACAATGGGGATCAGCAAATGTAAATGAATAGAATTGTAACAATGGGGATCAGCAAATGTAAATGAATAGAATTGTAACAATGGGAATAAGCAAACAATAAAAAGTCAATTTTAGGGCCGAGTTAAAATTTTCAGCTGGAGGACGACAATGAAAAAATTACTCTAATTTCAGTGTGGCTCTCGCTGCGACAAAAGTGCGCGTTTGCAAGTATGGCAAGCGAAAAATCACCTGAAATGTAAGTATACGTCTAATGCTTTACTCTTGTTGTAAAGAAACTACGCAAGGAACGCTTTACAGAATAACTACGAACAGCCTGCACTTTTAGACTTCAACTGTTCACAGCAAGCCTTTGCAATAACAAATGCTATAATATCAAACACACAAAAGTTGGTGAAACGAAAAGAATGAACAGGCCAAAAAAAAGGGGGGGCGGCGCATTTTCTTGGTTGCCTACGTAACCTGGCTACCCAATGCAGTTAGCAACACTAAAACCATAGATTCGAGATAATACTGAAGCATTTTTAAAATAATATTCAAAACGAACTAGCTTTGAAAACAGCAAAATGGTGAATGAAAAAGCTGCATTAATAACTGCTGCTAATCGTGGCTAATATGGTGGTCGCCTGATATTACCTGACTTTCCCCAGTTAGGAAGACATTCAGTTTCAGACGCCCCGAAACTGCTAGACCCGGCTACTTTTTTTCCTTCTCCTACCATGAGCACGACACAATCAGTGGGCTAACAAAACCACTGGGTTTTTCGTAGACGCGAGAAAACGCTCCTTCGAAGTTACTCGAAATATTTAGCCACGAAAAAAAAAATCATCTGAACTCGCTATGTGACAAAAAAGTAGGCATGTCTTTCCTTCGGAATAAAAGGATTTGACACTGATTCCGAAACAGAAACATTGCTATAAATAACAGATCGTATACTTGTGGGAATGTTTTTATTAAGCAGGGAGTTTGTAAATTAAAATAGCTTTTCTTCGAAACAATACGGATACGTAAAGAAATACGGGTAAATCGTATCATTTGATTAAACTTCTTCAGAGGATATAAGACTACAGATGATAAGAAAATAACAAAATTTACGAGAAACCTAACTATTATCACATAACTTTAAAATAAACTTAACAAATTTAATTTGGCGGTATAAAACTATGTTGATATAACACCTTCGAAATAAAAAGAACTTCAAAGTGACGCAACTGATTAAAATCTAAACATTAATCCATTACATGACGTCAATGACAAACAATCAGAAACAAAATTTGTCTTCGGTAAATGCAAAACTCAAAAACAAATGAAGTTTTGAATCGAGAACTGTTAGGTTTTAATAAACTTAAAATGACGGACTAATACCTCTTCGCGTAACCTAGGGTAATTTCTAATCGACGTCGTTCGCTGTAAACAGAACATTTCTCATTTTACATAAATAAACAAATATTCCTGGATTTAATACACAGAAATTGAATAAAGAAAAAAAATCAAACAAAGCAGTCGTTTAATTAAAGCACACAGAAATGACAAAACCGCCAATCTCTACAAAATGTCACATTTTTTGCGATAGCATATTTCGTTTGTGCTAACAAAAGTTGAAACAACTTAAATACATTTGTCAATAAATTTTCACCAAAAGTTTCATAAAATAAATAAGAAAATTAGCACTCTTTGTTATCGTTACACATTAAAACTTTTTGTGTGACATATAAAATCGCAAATTATTTATGTCGTATTTCTAGTGCAACGCCATTCGAAATGTCAAAGATAAACTCAAACTTTCAGGCTCTTTTTGTTAACAAGTTTTTAAGCAGTATTTGGTTAGTATTCGGTTTTGCCCAATAAGTTGTGTTATGTTAATTACAGGGTCGTTTTTTACAAAACTTTTCATTATACGTACATTGGCTTTTTGAATGATAGCGGAAGACGAATGTAAACAATGTCAAATGACAAAGACAAATTATCATAGTCAAAGATAGTTGACAACAACTAATGATGATAGTTGTTTATGATAGTTGACGATTACAGTCGATGATTTTTGTCTGTTTAGTGTTATAGCTGATAGTTTACGACGAAAACCAATGATCACAGCTGATTGTCGACAATGGTAGTTGATGATTCTTGTTAGATGACGATTACAATTGACGATTGTTGAGGATGAGAGTTGATAACTACGGTTGATGACGATAGTTAGTAAATGCAGCTGTTTGATGCCGATGACCATTGATAACTACAGTAAAAAAACACTTTTTCGAGAGCTTACGTAAGAAGACGTAAATTTAAAAAGTTGTAAACTATTTTTTCGTTAAAATACCTTTTGAGAGGCTTTGAATAAACATATTTGGAAACATTTCCACGCTTTTTACAATTTTAACATTACAACCGATCATAATTTATTTAGCAAGCGAAAATACGATTGATGATTGATGATGATTATTGGCGAAAATAATTCATTATTGTGAGAAATGACAATATTAATATTCATCGATATTATTTAATACATTAATATTAAAACTATTGTTTTTGTAATCTCTCTTGTTATCACGGTTGATATTAGAATTATGGAGGTTGTACATGATATTAGTTGAGTTCTCTGACATTCTAAACTTTAATAAACGGATACAAGAACCATTTCCCTGTTTATTTTACGTTTAAGCCATGTTACCCTTTAGAGGAAATATCTAAAACACATCTCCATCAAAATTCAAATGTGTTTAAAATATTGTCATATACGATGTAAGAATTAAAGTTGTTAAATCAATGAATTCTTTACTTTGTAACAAGAGTAAAGAAAAAAATTTTGCTTCAATTTACGACCAATTTCTTGTTAGTTCCAGCTTAAACTGATTACCATTCGTGACAGCTATTCAAGCTGATAACTAAGAGAAATACTAAAATCTGTAAGCTATTCATAATACATTTCACAATACGTTCACAATATTCTATTCATTGCAATAAAGGCATTCGCACTGTCGACAACAATTAGCTGAATTAATAATGAATTGGCGAGAGCAGGTTGTAATTAGAAAAAATCTAGCAGAGTCAGTTGCTTTTCAATTACGACAATTATATACAAATAATGCTTTAAACTGGCGGAGATTATTGCAACAAAACTTTGACCCACAAAAAATAAAAATTGAAAATGTTAGGCTGTAGCTGTGGGTTACACGATACGACAAAGACAAACCATAATTTCTTTCTTGTAAACATTGGTTGTCAGTAACGCGCAGTGACAGCAACGCTCGCTCGAACGGGTTTCCTGGCAAAGGTCACAAGGAAAACACCAGCAACTTTTCACGTTTTTTGGGACTGCCTTTTATGAATAACACGTTTCCCGCACCATAATCTTGTACATGCAAAAGAATTGCAAAAAAATCATGCAGTGTGTTTTCCTGCGTTTTTCATTACGTGCCAAACATACTATTCTACGGATTTGTTTTGTTTTTCTCGACAATCATGGGTAAGAAAGGTCGCCAACCGAGAGAAGGCGAACGCGTCAAAGCGACTCATAAAAATATCTTCTTATTTGTGTTCATCTTTCATAATAATCGCGGTTCTGACGCAGAGAGCCAAATTAATGTTTCGTATTTTTAGAACAATTTATGGATCAATATAAACTCTACTCACTATTATCATTCATCAGGCGATTATCCACTCCTGAGATTAGATTGAAGGAAAAAAAGTCTTGACGAAAATCAACCGACTAATATTGAAACTAAAAATATTTTGAAATGGGGCAAGACAAGTTCATATTTCTAAGTATTAAATGTCAACGCGAGACAAAATTAAGGTTTTCGATTATTTCTAAACCAAAGTAAAGGAGAACCTGATGATTGCCCATTATTAAATTTATGATTTTCTCATTTCCGTAGGAACAGAAACCTCGTAGAAACACGAAATGTAAAGCGCTAGAATCTTATTGGTTTTCCTAAACTCTGCTTTCGCACTTTGTTCTAAAGATCTGATAAAATCATGAATATTACATTTGATGGTAATGACAGAAAGGAGAATATGTCAAGCAGGGGTTGGGGGTTAAATTTGGTACACAAAAATGTTTGAGATTGAAAGAGTTCAGTATTTTTTTCCATTGAAACTATGGCAATCAAAAACCTTTCAGAACTATACTAATCCTTCAGAAAGACATCAGAAAAGCTATTATTTACTTGCGTTTAAATATAAACATAACTTTGACATCGCTCTCACACGTCTTATTTCACAGCCTGATTTCTTTTACATAAGCGTTAAACATTTGCGGGATTTTAGTAAGTATTCACTCTTAATACATAGCCTTGATACAATCTAAGATCTCAACAATTGACCTACAATATTAAGTCTCAGATGCCGAATTGACCACCAAAAGAATTAACTGTTAGGCCATTTTAAATATTTTATTTCTCAAGATCGACTTATTTCCATATACATAGTGAGTGAGCTGCGAGGATTTCATGACATCGCAGTATTCCCAAGAGATCAATATAAACAAGTCCGTATATTTTTATCCCCAAAGTGAAACCATAAACCATTTATTGAGCTTGGCAGCTTGAGGGGTTTTTATTTCGAAATGAAAGAAATTTTTCAAGCGTAGATTGTCTTTAATAACAAGCGACCGAATTTTCCCAAACTTAGATTAAGAATTTAATAAGGAATCGTGTATGTCATGAAAATGTAGATATCTTGCGGGGGTAAACCACATATGTACAAAATACTTACGTCTTTTAAAACGGGGAAAAAATTGGCGAATGAAATAATAGCGAACTGCGAAGTAAGTTCATATTAAAGTAATATTTATTCTGTTTCTCAATGTCCACGGAAATGCTACGCATCGCCCCCACAAAATATAAAAACATCCTGAGATTTTTACCTGCTCCTGAGCCTCGTCAAGTTGTTCAGCTTGGTCGATCACAGAATTTTGGTCCAAGGTTTTACTTAAATCTGTCTGCGGCGATTTCACAACTGTGGTAAAAACTGACCCTGTCTAAAATCAATATAAAAGGGAACAATTGCTCGGCACGTGTATAAATAAATTCAATTTTTTATGAATTAATGCCAGAAAGGCATATGAGAAAAAATATAATCGTTGTGTCTTTACCGTATGACCGGTGACTCATTTGAGACGGTTTCAACGATAGAATGCACTTACAGCATTTCCGCTGTAAAATAACAAATTTGTACCTGGTTTGTTTTTATGTCCAACACGGCCCAAGAGAGTGAGACAATTTCTTCCTCCTCGGTATCACCGTCTAAGCTTTCACATCGGCCAATAGTACAATGTAGACACACGAGCTTGTCGAATGAACCCATGTTTAGCTAGTACCGGAATGGATCAAGGGTATGTTGTTCTGAGCGAGATACACCGAGTCAACTGTGTATTGAGGATCATGTGAGAAAACCGGCAAGTCCACTTGTCTGATTGGCTACCACATAGTGTGGGGGTTGTCTCTTTTGCCACGTGGATTAAGAAACAATTATTACATTCGAATTGATTCCGTTCGCCAAAACTGCACGACTGACCGAAACTTCTGCAGGCCGGGCAACCAAATTTGTTGCTGTGCAATGCGTTTGTGCTATCAAAACTTGCTGGGACGAAAAAAAACGATAAATTCGACAGTGTGAATTTCATTTTAAGTTTTATTTCAGAGAGTTTTGTTGTGATGATGTGAGATAAGGTGACAATTTTGTGTGTTGAATAAGATCACAACAACGCTCTGGCAGCATTCCCGGTAGATGATGAACTTTACACTCCGCGTTTGTCGTAATGAGTATGGTTTTGATGTATACAAGCCAGTTGGACCACAAAGTGAATAGTAATTCGGTGTGCCCAACACCTGTGATATTATGTTTGAAATGAAGAGCGAAGTATTCTTTCCCAAACTGTTGCCATTTGTTATTCGTCAGTCACGTATGGACCTACATGTAACAAATAGTAAAGTACTGGTCAATTGACGATTTTTTTTTTACGAAGAGCGGTAATACTATCGAAACAACAAGAGTGTAAAAAGAATGCATCCGTTTTATGACAAGTTGAGCGTGTATGCCATTTTACCGACCTGAATTCTTTTTTATAAAAAAAAGATTAAAAAAACTGACGTATTTTCCCGCGCATCAGGCACCTGCTAGAAGCACCAATGATAAAAAAAAATGGACTTTCAGGACAAGAAACGAGTAAAATTTACCAACATGCTGACCGTGAGGCGTAAGAATAGAATTTCCCAATTACATTGGATTCGACCGAAGACGAAACTACCGGTCGCTCACTGCTAATTGTCTCAAAAAATATTTTCTTTCAGCCATTCAACGCCGTCTGACCAGATCAATTGAGAATAAATTGTTCAAACTCATTACGAAACTGGTAAATTTTAAAAACTCCAAAACAACATTATTCTATGTCAGGATTTGATGAAAATTTTTCCTTCTTGTATTATGCTAATAACCTTGTTATGCATCAGAATCATTTATTCGGTCTATGGTTTTCTAAAATATGGGAAAATTTTTAATATGAACTACACATTAAACCTCCAAAAACTAAACTGCGTGGAATTGTGAAGAATTTATCTAAAACTTCATGCTATAGGTTGACATTAGAAAAATTGTACAGCGAAAGAAGAATTTGTATTGATTTTATGGAAAAATATGTAAACTCTTATATATTCCACTTATATTTGATATTTGGAATATTTATTTTCTCAAGACCAATCACATTTTAAGAAATAAATTATACGCACGTATGAACAACAACAACAACAAAAGTATTTCAAGTGATCGTACGTGTAAGATTTTGTTCCCAATTGAATATCTGAAGAAAATGTCGACTGCAATCGAAGACCCCGTCTAAAACTATTCGAAAAACTCTTCTTTACAACTTTTACTTCTAATGCAGTGAATTAAAGAAACTATAATTACCTCGCATGCGCATTTATGTTCACCTCTTGTCCTCCTCGAAGGGAATTACCATCATGAATTTAGAACAAGAAATTCTGACCACCCGTTTGGAAGCAGAACATTCAAAACCATATTTGAAATTCTTATACGAAGCATTCTATTTCTGTGAAACAAAGCTTTATTTGTCATTTTAGTCAATCAACCGATTCGTTACTTTTAGTTTGAGATGGACACATAATCGAACACGTCTAAACAGGTTCAACCACTTTATTTGCGCTAAAGTAAAGCATGATCTTAGGGCCTTGTCAAACACAGAATTTCAAGATAAGATTAGCAGCAAAAATTGATTTTGAAGATTTTCAAAGTTGTAAAATATAACCTCCTGTACCTCAAAAGTTACCTCAGAAAAAAAACCCGCGAGCTTAAAAACAAAACATCGCAAGTGTCGATTTTTCTTGTTCCATTAATATTCTATGATGGTGAAATATTAATTAACAAACAACAAAACCGAACTGCAGTGTGCTGAACTTGATAAGACTTGAATAACAAGATTTTAAAATAAGAATTGTAGTTTATTTTTCACTAAAAACTACAAGTTTAATTGATCAATCCAATTTCTGTAACAAGTTTTACGTTACAAGGCAACCATCAGTAACCACGTTGCAATAACAACGGGACACGATTTTGGAAGATTTCAATTTAAAAAGAATTGGGCGCTTGGCTTTCAAAACTGTATGTGAGCAATGACAACAGATTGCAATATGATCTTTATTGACAAATTCTGCGTGGGAAGTTAAAATTATTTGGTACTAGGAAAATAAAGTGTGGTAACTGAGACAAGAGACAAAATACAAAAGGAGCGTTACCTAAGGGAGTGATTGGTTTTAAATGAATTCTCACCAGTTCAAGCTAAACAAATATCTATTGTTAATCAACGCTTGGCAGAAGAAATATATTTTTTTAAAAAAATTTAGTCTCTGGGAAACGCTAAATCTTCTTAATCTTTAGACTGATGTCTACAGTAAATTGAACGAAATTAGATTTTTCCTCAAGGTAAAAACGCACGAGTTTTTTAAAATTACAAAACAACGACAAAAAGGTATCCTAACTGGATAAACTTGAAAGGTTCTTTTGGTAACTTTGTGCCATTTTCATTAAAACAATTTCAATCGGGCGCTTTCGACTCAGGTCTTTTCAATTCATAAAAACATTAGAAAGCTTAGAACATTCACAAAAACTACAGCTTTGATGGGCAAAACAATTGAGCCCCTCAACCTTCGGTCATTAAAACAATGAAGATACAATTAGGGAAATACAAACAGTTTATTGCGAATGTATGCGAAACAACAAAACGGAAAAAGCGAAACGTCCGATTGGAAATAGCAAAAATAATAGACTCTAGTGAAAAGAGCAAAAACATTCGTAAATAAAATTGACGGCCATTGTTTGAGAAAACCCATTCAAACCAACAGGAAATAAGATAAGAAAGGGATGTTGAGAAATCCTTAACGTGCCGTTTTTAAAATGTCAAAATAAATACAAAATCTGTGATAGCCCACTACAGCGTCGCTCACACCGGGCGTTGAGAACAGTGGCAAATACTACGTGAGCTGGCACCAATGGTGTCTCTTTTGATTAAAACTTTCAACATTGTATATAAAAAGGCAAAACAAAAAGCTGGAATTAACGGCAAAATCTTTACTACTAATTTTGGGAAAAATGCTATTTAATTTAAAATCACAAACATTTTGCCTGGTAAAATAATAAATACTACTGCGCGTAATCTGCAATCTTTCTGGCCTTGTCTCACAATTCCAATTACAACTGATATCGCTTAGAATAACGCCCATAGTTTTATTCCTGGAATGCAAAAACAACAAATACTTATTTTAAAACAAATAAAGCAGGGCACACACATTTCTTTACAGACTAATAATAAAGTTTCGATGTGAAAGATTCAGCGGACAAAACAGAAACAGGACGAGGTTCAGATCAGTGGCAATGAGGCGATGATCAGTGGCAATGGGGCGATGATCAGTGGCCAATAAGACTCAGATTGGCTGAAAATTAACAACGATTTAGGAACAAGCATAGGCTGGGGCTGAAATAAAACAAAAATTTTCTAGTTGGTACATTACTAATCTTGTAATTTATGTTCGCAACAGTAATAACACAGAAGCACCGTTTCATACTTGGTATATCTACGCTAATATGTCCTAAGCGGTACACGTATTCATGTATAGTGAAAGTCCCTCACACGATCAGCACTACTGTTTTGCAATGACTTGTCTTCGATTCTTGTTTTATTATTCAGTTTTCGTCAAAACGTTAACAGAAATAAGAACAATCTGAGGCCGAAACAGCCAAAACTTAATCCTTAAACTGCCAAGATCTGAATAGTAATTCTCATTTGTAGCAGCAACCCATTTGCTTATACATAAGTTAAGAGAATTTGAGCTTTTATCAAAATATGACTTTCGTACTGATAAGTTCATCGATTCTCATCACCTGCCTGCTTAACAGTGAATTGATATCATAAGGAGAAGATATATGCTAATCATCTCTGGCAGTCAAAGGGTAAATTACGTGTACGCCTGGTAAGGCGCCAGTCTATCGTGCGGGAGGTCTCGGGTTCGATTCCCGGCCGGACCAACACTCAGGGTCTTAAAATAACTGAGGAGAAAAAGCTGCCTTTGCACTAACATCTGCAAATGGTTAGACTTTCAAGTCTTCTCGGACCGTAGCCGCCATAGGGTGGTTAAGGTGTGTCCCTAATTATCAGGCCTTTGGCCGGCTAGAAAGACTTCACAACAAAATAAAGTCGTTCTTATATACTTATTCCCAATGCCCCGACAAACTCACACGAAGATTCAACAATATTAATAAAAAATAAACTGGTGCCACTTTCCAGTCGGCAACACCTTAACTTTTAACTTAACTCTTGGAACAACCTGATTAGTTTAGTGTTAGTTTAATATATACTGAATGAGATGAGAATGTACAGAAGGCCCGCAAGTAAGAAGGTCGTTTGTACATGCGCACATATCCAATATGTTGAGGCTAAATCAACAATTTAATTGAGGTGAACAGGACCAGACAGTTAGCGTAAATATTGCAACACTTGAAAATCTTCACTTGTGGAAGACTATCTTAAGTTACAGAGAATATTATGAGATAGCATACCAAAAACGAATCATTGTACATGAAAGCCAGAAAGGGAATATCTTAGCCACCATAAAACGTATATTGCTAATTTAAACAATAACTGAATATTTTGGTTTTATCTCAGTCGAAAGATAAAGTCTGTCTTTGGTATAATTTCTTACAGTTTATATATAGTTTCAAAAAGACAATGTCTCGACGGGAGGTCTGTCGATTTTTCCAGACACAGATTGGTACATGTTTAGACCCGAGTTCGACACGTTACCTATTTGTTTCGTAACTTCAAGTACTCACGGTTCCCGTTAATACGAAACAGTTAAAAGAAATTTTGCAGTAACATGCATATTGAGCATGCAACCCAGTCATACGACTACCACACTGACTTGTGGGCAAAACAAACACAAAACTTTATATTTGAGTATTTTGTTTCATAATTCAATAACGTGGTCTGATCTGATGTTAAAGGGAGACAAGACCGGAAGCCATTTTGGCCATCAAAACCTTTTTCATAACAGGAAGTGGCATTGTATCAGCAGAAGATGAAGACAATGCAGGAAACGAGAAAATTGAATGCATTGTAAAAGTATCGTTTATCGATTGGTATCGCTTTTCAAAAATATCAATAAGAACGACTGAAAGCCGAAAAAGATTGAAATAAAATAGCACAGAGTTATTTGTATGCATCATTCAGTGTTTATTACTTGAAATTTGCTGATGACTTCTTCAAAAGACGGGGGTCAAAACAAAGAACTCTAAAAAGTTGCAACCCTATATTGTTATCAACATAACATTGGTAAAACCAAAATTTATTTGGCTTTCTTTCAATCTAGGGAGCAAAAAGCTCATATCCTCTTGAAAGGAAGTAGTTTTCAACATTTACTGCGTTATTTAACATTTTCCCTATGAACCCAAGCATCGAAACTAAATTTGAGACAAAATATGTATATAGCTTTAAAACAACCGACTATGGCTGTAAAAACTGTTTTTCCAACCAGTTAATCAATCCAAAATTCTATTGGTTCTCTACCATTCATTAATGCTAGGAGATTAATGTTATTAATTGGTTATCCAGCGATTCAAACATCTATTTGCAATTGCAATAACGAGTTGGGAATGATTACAGCAACGAAAAAAAGCCAAGATATTTTTAGTTACAAAACATTAATTTTCTTGTTAGGTTTGCCTTTAATCACCTTTTAATATTTTTTATTGAATTTAAATCCGTATTTACGTCAAACAAGAACTTTGTTCATTCAAAGAAAGAAGCAAGACAATTCTAACAAATGAGATTGCTGCCCCAGCATACCACGCAGAGAAACTCTCTTATTAATATGCCAAAAAACTCAAAAATAAAATCGTCAGGGTTTACATTTCGTTTCTATTGTTTTTAAATAAAAACAAATTTCACAAAAGCAACTGAAGTTTTTTTTTTCTTTTCAAACGTTTGATGTAATAAACTTTTGATGCGGAAAATTTCTAAGTTTGTTTATTTCATTCAACAACATGTGAACAAACATCATACAACATAAAAATTAGATTTATTCAACAACAAAAAAATTAATTAGACAAAAACATGTTTGATAGGGAAATTGTGGCTGAAGTGAAGGTAAATTTCTAGTTGTACATCTGTAGTAATTTAAGGTTTTATCCATGCACTCACAAAAAAGTAAAGCAAGAAGTTTGCGACCATTAGGGAAGCTGTTCGGTAAATTGATATCTCTATATCCAGACTTTTGAGGCTGTATTAGTGTATATATACAGTTTAATTTTGCAACATCTGTAATTGTTACTTTTCCCCCGTTTTTTTTTTTCTTTTTTTTTTCTTCCTTTTTTTTTTCTTCTTTATTTCTTTATTTATTTTTTACGTTATACGATAAATATAAAAAATTAAAAAAAAAGAAAAAAAAGAAGTTTACGACGGGTTTATTTCTCGGAACGCAAAACTTGGACCTCACAAATCTTCGTTCAAAATGTTTTTGAAACAGAAATTTTTTGTTGTTAGACGCAGGGATTAAAAAAAAAACAACAATAAATAGCTAGCCATCCAGTTCTATTATACTTATAAATTTAAACTGTTTTAGAACGATGGTAAATTAAACATAATCTCATTTAATTTTCATCAATACAACTTTAGTTCATCGCTTGCCACAGCGTAAAAGAAATTGAAACTAAAAAAAAGTCAAGCGAAAGGGAATGTGTGGAGTTTTAAAGTTATCTAGGCCCGCCAGACCTGCTTTGGCGCAGTTGGTAGGATCTTTGCTTTCCAACCACAAAATCCCCAATTCGATCCCGGCACTTAGCTGAGATTTGAATATTTGTGTCATCTTCTTTTCCGCCGAAGCCAACTCAGCTTTTCATCCTCCTGGGAGCTAACCTGCGATGGATTAGTGTCCCTTCCAGGGGGAGTCAAACACTCTCATCCGCTTAAACACTACGGAATCGCCGCCGGCCCCGTGGGCCACTAGGCTCGTAAAAGGATTTAGCTAGCGTAGCTTTAAAGTTATCTGGTCTCAATTCCCCTGTTTTACAAAAGAGAAATCTAGCACAATGATTATAGTTCTTATACTCAGATACACACTAAACTTTCGCTGTAAAAGACGCGGAAACGGTCAATACGAAATGAACGGTCCGTTGAGAATCTGAACGTAAGAAAGAACCGATTTCTCAAAAAGTTTACTGGGAGAACAAACAGCTGCAAGTCATAATGCATAGTGGATATTAGTGGAGGAATTTGTGCTTGCACCATACAGACGCAGTTAAAAAGTTTCTGCAAACTGCATGCCACCAAAGAACGATTTAAATGTTTTACAATCGAATTGCACATTTTATATTCTGGATAATTGTTAAAACAAAACCAATTCACAATGACAGTATTTCCTTATTCAACTGTAAAACGCAGGGCAGAGCAAACAATTTCAAATCTTGAGATGAATAATTCTACTCATCTCACAACTAGGATCGCCGGAATTCTGAATACCAAACTGACTAAACACCAACGCGCGAGGGCAAACGTCTTTATTTAACAAATTTATCACTGCCTATACGATACATCATCCTCAATAATCACGTGACTTACGGAACACAGCAACTTCTATCACTAATAACACTTTTTTTACAACTGAATTTTGCCTATAAATGAACTGCAAGAAAACAGCTGCTTGATAAAATAATCAAACAATAAACCTTTATAGCTAAAAGGATTGTACTATTTCTGTAGAGGCTGTTTATCAGAAAAGAAACTCAGGTGAAAACAGAAGTAAATATAATAAAGGCGATATCATGATTTTAAAATTAGTGGGTTTACACAAACACTACTTAACCACCTCGAAGGCAAGAACAAATACAAACGTAATCAGCCCCACGCAATTTATCAGCATGTCAATTATTTTTCGTACTAAATTGAAAACATTGCATATGTAAGTGCAAAATGGGAAACAAACTCTTCAGTCAGTTTATCAGCAGGTCAATTTTATTACGTAATAAAGAGAAAACTACGAAATTTTTTTAAAGAAATTTAAAGAAACTGGGCAAATAACAAGTTTTTTTACCCAGTCTTCCACTATCAATTTCACTCATGCGCACTAAACTTATCATGAAAAATTAAAACTAAGAGTAGAGAATAAAAAACCCTTTCAAACACTGTAACAGCAAAATGTTGTTCTCTTTTGTTTAAAGGATTTCCTTCTTAGTTTATTTTTAAAATAATTTCTTCTTCCAAAACAGAAAGCCACTTTTTCACAGGGGGTAATAGCGCACGATATTCGGTGTCTGATAAACCAATCGTGCAGGCGCGCGAAAAGTGCTATTCACTAGGTACATAATAGAAACTTTAATTATCAAATATTTTTCTACATTGTTCGATTATCGAAAAAATGCAAAATCAAAAAGCATGTTGAGAGAAAGGCAAACTTGCATTCGAGTTAACTTGAAACAACGCGCAAACAACACAACGAATGAAGGAACTTCAAAAAGAAATTGTTTAAAACAAACTGAAATTTCAATGAACGATCTGTAACAAGACACAAATTATTTAAAAAAAGGTTTCTGAGAAACGAAACCACGTGGTCTCCAACTAATCTTTCCAATCTGTTGTTAGGAAACTGTACCTTCTTGAAAATATTCGGTAAAGAATAACACGAAATGAAGCAGATTTTTCTGAAAACGTTGAACCAAATTTATGTTGACAAAGCAAAACAACTCAGTGTTTATCAACTGTTCGATTCTTCATTTAGAAAGTGAAAAGTGATTTCAAAAATGTAAATTTATCTAGAGCAAGATACCAAAATAACAGTAGCGTTTGTTTTGGAATCAGTGGCTCTTTGATAAATACAAATCTGAAAACCCACCGAAACAAATTAAATTCTGGATAACTAAATTTGGTTTTACAGAATGAATTCGTTTTAAAAAACGAATAAGGTTATAAGTAGAAAATTTATGTGACGTCAAACGAAAAACTTCAAAATGAATTTCGGAATTAGGAAAAAATATAACAGGAAACGGTCCATTTTTATTTCATTTTGTTAAAAGAACTGCTTGATGGAAAACTAAATATTGTTCTATGACCTCCAACACGACGACTGACATACATCACAAAATAAATCTCATCTTTAATTAAATTGTTTTTAAAAGTAAGAAAATACCTTTTAAATAACAAAATATTTTAGGAGCAAAACAAAACAGAGCTAAACTCAACATTTTGAGTGAGGTTTTTTTAGTTATTGAGGTAAAAATCTTTTATCAAAAATTACAATTCGTTTATAGAACTTTCTTAATTCTAGTTTGAGCGACACGACAAACGAACAATGTCATAAAGTTATGTATAAGCCTTTTAAAACTCTAATTTCTAAAAGGAATACAAAGAAATCTACAAAAGACATCATTAGCTAAACTGGCTTTATAAAAAGGCCAGCTTAAAAAGAGAAAAAGAGAAAAATAAAAGATATAAATTTTGATAAGTTATGTTTTTTAATCATGCCCAGAGCGGCATAGAGGGTAAATCATAAAACTCATTAAAAAAAAAATAGAATTGACAAGAGAAATAATTACATTTGACTTTTTTTATAAAGCAAAGCTAGTACTTCGAAGAAAAGTACAATATTATAAGTGGCTAACCCAAATTATAGCGCGAATGTTTTTTCCCTCTGACTCTGTGCTATGTTTTTATTTACAAAGAAAATTATAACAACTAAGCAAGACTGCCAAGATTCACAAATGCAATTCTTATAAAAACTGTTACCTAAGGGATTCTGGTTAGCATCGTCAAGGTTTTATTTCGAAAACAAGTTAGTTTGACTCACATTTGATAGTTCCAAGATAACCTAGCTGGGCATTAAAATATCATTAATTTTGTTTTCAGTTTTCAATTTTAAAGAAAAATTTTAAAAGTTAAATTAACAAAACAAACTTCTGTGACGGAAAATCAATCTATTCCCATCTAAGATAAACGACAATAGAACTTGTACAATGAAAAGTTTGATTGGAATGTTAAAGGTGATTAAACTTAAGGAATAATATTAATTTAGAATTATTTTGATTTTCGTACAATTTCAATCAATTCTTTGTTCTTTATTTATTATTTATTAGTTGTCTAAGTATTCTCCCAGAAGAAATTAGACAAATTAGCATATCATGTTTTTTATACGGGTGCTTGTATACTTCAGGAAATGAATAGAAAATCTTCTAATTAATCTTGTGTGGTTAGACCAGTGCAGCAAATTACAGTGCCTTACATACAAATAAATAGAAATGGGAAATAACCGCATTCAAAATATCTTGAGCTCAAACTCTGAAAATTATGGACCAAAATTAGTTATGAAACTTCGAAAAGTTGACATAAGAAAATGAATGAAAATCCTTTTACAATAAAACATAGTCATAGTTGGTGGGCGTCACTTCGTTCGAATTTAATTACTGTAAGAGCGGAAATTTGAACAATATAACTGATTAAACCTTTAAAGTTTAAAGCTAAAATTTATAATTCCATAATGTGAAGAAGAATAAACTGTCGATCCACAATGCAGTTTTTGTCGCTGTACCACTTGCATCTTCAGAGTTTTCAGTAACTGTGGATTTTTTAAGAGAGGATTACAGCGGTTTACAGCAAATGAATAGATGGAAATAATTTAAATTTCTATAAATTGGAAGAAATCAATGTAAAACCCTTGTTTGTTAGGTTAAAACTCGTGCAACAGCGATTGAAAACATGCTTTTAGATTTCGCAGAAGAGGCGAGAAGACGATGGCAGCGAACTTGGTTGTACACTGTACACCTGATATACATAGACATTATTGAATACAAAAGTATCTGAAACAGAAAATAAAGTTAAAAAACATATCTACTCTTAACAGATAGATCCTTTAAAAGGCTTTATAAGCCAAGCGGCCCGTATTAACGGTACCATCAATAGCTTCGGTTTCTGTAGTGTTAATCAAATGGGAGGCTTGACAACAATCCATTGCTGGTCGCTCCCAGCAGACGCTGATACTATTTCTCAACCTAGTTAACATGAAAATTTGAGTGTTATCCTAAAACAAATGTTTAATTCTTCTCGAGTGCAAGGAACTGATGTTTCCGCTGCGTCGCCCCAGCACACCGATATGCAAGAATACATAGATAGTACTGAAGCTTGTCATTCAGTTATAAAACTGATACCTACAAAAGTTTTCTTTACATGAAATGACATGAAATGTTTATTACCAGTTAAAATAGAAACTTTGTATAGATATAATGCACAAAACGTATGATAATTAAGGCAAAAATTTGTTCGAGTTTTACCTAAACATATGTCCTTGGGACCTAAGATTGAATTGGCAAGGCAAAGCACAATGCTCTACATATTCACCGCCTCCCTGATCTTTTGCCAATGTTTCTACCGATTCAAGTGAAGCTCTTTTGAAAAACAAACTCTTTACCCCTCGATTTGTCAAAAAATATAAGTAGCGAACTTTTGCGATGATGTACATACTTTAACGGGATCACACATAAGCTGTATCTTTGATGAGGACATTCAACGTTTTTGATGATGATGATGATGATGATGATGATGATGATGATGATAACAATAGCTGCATCTTTGATAACAATATTACTGGTTTTGATGATGATGATGATGATGATAGTTAAGGTAGTAATGATGAGGATGATGATAACAATAGCTGCATCTTTGATACAGATAACTACTGTTTTTGATGATGATGGTGATGATGATGATAGTTTAAGGTAGTAATGATGATGATGGTGATAACAATAGCTGCATCTTTGATAACAATATTACTGTTTTTGATGATGATGATGATAGTTAAGGTAGAAATGATGATGATGATGATGATGATGATGATAGTTAAGATAGTGATGATGATAACAGCAATAGCTGCATCTTTGATAACAATATTACTGCTTTTGTTGATGATGATTATGATAGGTTGTGATGATGAGGATGATGATAATAATAGCTGCATCTTTGATACAGATAACTACTGTTTTTGATGATGATGGTGATGATGATGATGATGATAACAATAGCTGCATCTTTGATAACAATATTACTGGTTTTGATGATGATGATGATGATG
>JAOTRI020000433.1:0-19443 GCA_028564885.2 Zoanthus sanctaehelenae | reverse complement strand
TCTCGTGTTCTCCCAACATCCCGCGTGGTTTATTATGCCGGTAAACCCATAGAAAGTATCGTTTATTGCTTAAATAATTTCAGTTTCCGTTTCTTTGCCTATGTTAATGTTATCGTGATTATACACAATTTATTATAATTCAATTCTTTAAAATAACAATAATAATAAAAAACAAACATTGTATACTGAGAAGGGTTAATCTGAAAGGCACGGGGCGAGGAAGCCTATAAAGGAACATCAGCTTTCGCGCTTGAAATCGAAAAACATTATAAAATGTTAAAATTTTCAGAAATCAATATACTTTCTGAAACTATTCTATCAATCTTTTCCCGGAGGGTACTCCCTATATATTGCTATGCTATAAGGATGCTCGTCGTATTTTTTAGGGTTCAAATTGCCAATTTGGTTTTTAGAGAAAAGTCGAAGTTATTTTATATTTTATAGGGATCATTCTTTGTAATGAGCTATTTTTAGGGTCGAAAGTATTTACTCGAAGTTGAAGAGCATCCCTTCCTTGTTATCTCAAACTGCCCTTCTGGGAATGTTTTTCTGTAGTTTTAAGATACTGTTTAGGTTGGAAAGGATGCATATGTCAATTCCCAGACTGAAACACAGAGGACAAAAGAAGGATATATCAAACTATAGTATAACGCACATAGAGAAGAAATTGGAAGGTAAAAATTTGCTTTGTAGACGGAATACCAATTGATTTTGCAATTTTTCTTGATACATTTGCAATATGTGGTTTTCAAAATAAACTTTCATCTCAAATAGTGCCAAAGAGTTTTGTTTCTTTTACTCGTTCTATGATTATGTTACAACTATCGAAGTACCATATGAGCGGTAGACGCTCAAAAGTCTTCAATAGACTAAATGAGCGGTAGGTGTCAAATTTCTCCTAAATCACTCAACAACTAAATCTTACAAAAGTAAAAAAGAAGGTTATTCTAGCTTCCTTTACAATCGTTGAACCGATACAGATTGTTTTAAAAATGGCCTGTTTATGTGGAAGGTTTTCCTTGGAAGACTTCGTAGGGCGCGAGCTTCCGCTCAATACAATACAATATAAATCTTTATTTTAAGCCGCCAAGGTCTTGTTTAGGGTTCCGCGAAGAAACACAGAATTACGCAAAGAGAAAAAGAAGTCAAATTTTCTTTTTAACTTGTTTTGTTAACCACATTACCTCTGAGTCTGAGGGTTTAAATCATGTCTAGCGTTTGATGACATTTAACATTAACTAGTTTTGTATTTTACCAAGTGCCAAAGAGACAATGAACAATGCATCATGAACATGATGAAGAATTAGAACTTGAGATTTATGACAATGCTTTTGAAAACTACTTTTAGATAAAAGCATTAGATGATTATACTTTATATCATTAAAACTTATTGCATGGTACAGCTATTTTCAGTTGCCCTCGCCGCGCGTCGAATTTTAACTGTTTTAACACCTTTAGCTGGCATGTTGATGAGCTGTCAACATAGTGTTTGGCGCTCGTCTGAAAGGACGCAAGGCAACGTTTTGTAAAAATTTTTTATTGAACCAAAATTACTCAACTTCGAGTTCATTTTTGAACGAGAATGATGGCGCAAACACATTGTTGACGTGCTTCAATAGCGTTTTTCAAATTGTTAAAAAAAACGTTCAGACGAGTTCAAACCAATCGATGAGAGCCGGCAAACACTACGTTGACAGCTTATCAATATGCCAGACTAAAGGTGTCAAAAACAATTAAAATTCGGCGCGCGGCGAGGGCAACTGAAAATAGCAGTAGTGTAGTTTTATCATTATATCAGGAACAAGCCAGGAGATTTCATGGAAATGATCATTTCTGATTACATGTCATTTCTGTGCTAGTAAGATGACAGAACCCAAGAATGGTTACTGATGGTGATATGTGTTAAAACTTTAAGTTTGATCAAAAGAAGAGTGCGTAGAGTTGAGATAGCTATTTAGATATATGGAATAACTAATTATTTTATTCGATAAGTTATCAATATCTAAATACCTAATGTTTGCTAACTAAAATGTTCTTTTTATTAGTCTCATTTGTCAAATAATGGCTCTCATGATCAAAATTTATTGAAACAAAAAGTTGTTTCGAACAGTTTCCCATCAAAATGATGCGTGGAACTGAAAACTGGTTTCCCTGTGGAAATTTCTGAAATCTACAGAACTACACAGGGTGCTGCTGTACTTATATTGTGTGGCTATACATATATACCTTACAAACACATGCCTTGATTATCATCATCTAATTCCAAGAATAAGAACTGTTTTTATAGTTTTTATACTGTACAGTGGTTCTCCATTCTCTCACAATATGCCATGTGTCTCCGTTAGTGGTAATCCTTTAATATTCCCTGGCCTTTTAGTTCATAGATCTTTTTATTTGTGTGAATGGGAATGTAGCAATCTCCAAAAGCTTCCTCTCCTCTTCAGACATTCTTCAATCAGGAGCATTATTTACACTTCTTGTAGCCACTCTATTTTTCCCAGTTGTCACACCTTTCCACCAAAATACTCACTTAAGGATCTAATCTTAAAATCGTGTTTAAAGTTCTCACCCTCTGTTTTTAAGGTAAAATTCCAGGGTGTTCCATGTTGTTTTTAACAAAATGGCCCAGTTGAATTGATTTAACTCGCCGAGAATAAATTTCATCTGGCCCAAAATGATATAATTAACTAGTCGAAAGAGTAAATAAAAAAACCCATTTTTAGAATACTTTCTTCATGGTAAAAATATGCATGGGTTGCTAATAATTCAAGATGTACAGTGATCATTAAAAATAAATTTTGTTAGCTGCATTGTATTATTTATAAAAAATGTTTGTATCAGTAAAACAGTTTTTGAACTACTTGAACATATTTTAACAACTGGGAACTCTGAATTTAAAAGCATTCTTCGGAGCTGATTATTTTGTGATCTTAAGCAACTTTATTTCACAAAATAATTTGGTTTTGTTGTAACACATATTGCACCCAAAATTATGAGATGGTTTTATAGACCCTTTTCACGTAAACGTGACATTGATAAATATTCCGGTTTTCAAAAAACAAATTGCATCACCACACTTGTCACACCAATAATAGAAAAACTGCAAAGTTTCGATGAGATTGCTCACAGTTTGGTGGAGATATAAACATTTCAAGCTAAATATTTTAAAGTTATTTCTGAAGGAAAATGTATGACTTTAGCATTATAACGGGGCTGGTAGTGCATCTGATGCATTACTAGCCTCGTTATCACGCGAAACCCATACATTTTCTTTACAAAATTTTGCCGGATTATTCAACTGGAAATGTTCATATATCCACCAAGCTATGAAGAATCTCAACGAAACTTTGCATTTTTACTATTATTGATGTGACAAATGTGGTGATGCAGTTTGTTTTTTGAAAACCTGAATATTTATCAATGTCACGTTTACATGACAAGGGTCTATTAGGAGGCGGGGATTGCTGGGCATGGTTGACACCATTCCTCCCAAGATCAACCAAATTTTCCACCTAAGCCAACTCAGTTTTCTATCTTTCTGGATCAGGGTAGGTATACTGTAAATGATTACCAGCATCTGCTGGGAGCTACAGCCATCCCATGGTGAATTAGTGTCCTGTCAAGGTGGAGATTAGCGTGGGATTCATTGCAGGGTCGTAACGAGGGATATTTTTTCGTGACTGATCCCATATTTTTCCCCGAAATGTTGATCTCGGATCCCAAAAACAATGATAATTTTGATCCCTGATCCCGTGTACCATGAAAAATACTGCTGATCTCTATCCCACGGGTGGTGATCCCAGATCCCGGGGCTGTGATCCCTGATCCCGGACCTTTTTAGGCCTTTGATCCCTGATCCCATATTCCTTGTTACGACCATGTCATTGACTACTTGGATTGCAAAGTTAGCTTTTTCAACTTTTGTTTAGATTATGGTTCTAGTATTTTCTCGCTGCCGACAAAGAGCTATATATTAGATCTGTAGTTTAACTAATTACTGTATACTTTAAAGTAACGTTTGTAATTGCATTGCAGGATGTCTTTCTCATTTGCTTTTCTGTTATTAGTCCACCATCATATGAAAATGTGAGAGCCAAAGTAAGTCACTTAACGTTCACTTTTGTAGGGATACATATCAGTTGAAGAATTCTTTTTAGATTTGATAGACCTTGCCATGGTTTTTATTGAGCAATAACTAAAAATAGTTAAGGTGGGCAAACTGGCTGTAGATAGAAATGTAATGTTTGTAAAATAATTAATATCAAGTTTAATTAAATTTAGGCAAACATTATTTACTATTATTTTATAGCAAGTTTCAAAGTTCATTTATTTTGTTCCAGAATCTGACTGGTTAAAACTATGTCACGTGAAAGGCAAGAAATCCGACTGTTACCAGTTTGAGCAGGGGTTAATCCATTAACGGAAGTCGTGAATGTTACGTCACACGTTGAGTATTAAGTGCAAATTAAAAGTTTGTCTCTTTGAGTTCTGGCTACGTTTTTGTTGCGAATTTTAACATTTCGTTTCTTTTGAACCTTGCTATATAATAAAACACTTATTGACTGATCTTCTTGGGAAACATAGTGTTTCCCTCGTTACCAGTCAAAAAGCCTTAATTAATTTATTGTAACAAGACAGTTTCCAAACAATTCAAGTTACTGAGAAATGACTTTGTAGATGAAATTCAGATTGAGACTGTATGCTTTCTACCTAGTACAGCTATATACAGGCCTCTAATTTTGGCATTAAAGTTGTTTTCTAAAGCTTAATCATTTTAGTTCACATTTAACATAAAAATTATATGATTCAGGTTTTCATATACCAGCCATTGTATCTACAGCACTTACACTAGAGTGGTATTGAAAACGTTGGTCGTCACAAGATATGAATTATTATTTTAGTATCAGTTTTCAGTGTTGATATATTATGTGGTTTGCATGGGTCTTGAAAAATCTTGAATCATTTTTTTTTACACAGCAACATATCCCACGTTTTGTGCAAATAATAATTATTATACTGTGTTTTCTAAATTTGCATCCCTTTAGTGGTTTCCAGAGGTGAACCATCACTGCCCTGGTGTACCTATTATTCTTGTTGGTACCAAAATCGACTTGCGAGAAGACAAAGACGCCATGGAAAAACTCAAGGAGAAAAAACTTAGTGCTGTGACACCACAACAAGGACAGGCGATGGCTAAAGAAATCCGGGCTATGCAGTACTTGGAATGCTCTGCTCTATCCCAGCGAGGTTTGAAAAAGGTGTTTGACGAAGCTATAAGATCTGTTTTATGCCCAACAAAACCACCAAAGAAAAAGAAAACCTGCAAAATATTATAGTTCATCGTTTGTTAAAATTAATAAGAATTAAACATCCCTATTGTTAGATTAGTCCAAGTTTTCAAGGATCTACTCACCTACCCTCCCTTGTGTCAAGGTTTTGGTCACTGATGGAGTACAGTTTATCTTTGACAATAAGAGAAAGGTTACTGAGTAGTTTTCCAGAAGCTGGAATTGAAGGGTCTTGTGCAGAAACAACGTAAGTGACTTTTGATGAACTTCTTAACTCTCCGTAGACTATCCCTGTTATTTCTTCATAAATTTGGGAGAATTTAGCATTTCATACAAACTCACTTATGATGTTTTTTTACTAGGCCTTTGATCCATAGTATACAGAATGGTTTACCAAACTTTAAAATATAATATGACAATTAATCAATTACTGAGAATGCTCAAAACAGATAAAATTCAAAATAGCTTATCCTTTAAAGGCCCGTGTAAACGGATCAAACATGTTGGTCAAACATTGTTGGGTGGTGTTGGACGGTGTTTGATCAGTGTTTGATACTCGAGTGCTCAAACGAATCCAACACACCTCGGTACCAGGCTCATGAATTTTATTTAATAAGATTACGTATTTTTGATCACGCGAGCGTAAATGTTGGACGATGTTTGAGGAAAAGTTTAAACAAAGTCAAACTTCATCCAACATCGTCCAACACCATGCATCCAACACTATCCAACATGTTTGATTGTGCTGTTCAAACGGGTCAAACATGTTGCGTCCAACAATGTTTGATGGTGTTTGACCAACATGTTTGATCCGTTTAAACGGGCCTTTACGTTGTATTGTCCTTCGCAGCCGTTTTCTTTCACGCTTTGCGTGACGACTCAGGTCATAGCTATGAGGGAGAGTAGCTAGAAATCTAATAGAAGCTCTTAGGAAGGAAAATTACCCCCATTCTGAATATGGCGCAGGTTTGGCAAGGAAACGGCTCTTCTGCGAATTTTGAGTCAAAATCAGTTTTTAAACGTAATAGATAGTTACTACAGAATAACCTGGTGCTTTGTTTTAGTCTAAAAAAGATCTCTCACTAGAATCGTGTATACATACAGTATATGATAATTTGTATTTAATACGTATTATTTCTTTACATTTGGCATGATGTTAATGTTTTAATAAAATTATTTAGTCTTGAACTCACCGGAAGAAAATCTGCTAAAATTTGATTTTATAATATGGAAAAAATGTTACATGAAGTTGCTGAGTCTCTAAATGCATACCCTCCAACATTCCATTTTTAAACTTCGTATTTGTCTTTCAATTTTTATTTAACGGTTGTGAGTTTTCTGGTTGGGGGCAAACAAATTAAGATTATTTTATAATGATAAAAACTGAAAGAAAGACTGTTTAGAACTCAGCTTCCAAGACCCAAGATTATGTTCGTCTTGAAGCAGTGACTTTCCTTTGAATAATTATGAAAAAAAATTTATAGGCTTCAAGAACTGTTTAACAAACTAAAACATTCATGACTTTTGTTCTCAAACGCGGTTTTAAGAAATAAAGCATAAAGACAGAATAAGCAATAACAAGATTAGCGAAAAGTGTAGGTTTTTCCAGAATGTGGTTGTACATGATTTTTGAGTGTTGTCTGGCATTACGTCTCTGTTATATAGGTTTTATAGTCATTGTTGCTATTAGCCCGAGGATTGAGATAAGTGAAAGTAACTTGAACGTATAAAATTTGCAATATGATCTGATTTATGTGACAGCACGTCTGGAAATCCATTTCTATCTCAGATCAGATTAAACTCAGATTTTACTTATTCATTCTCATCCCTTAGTATTACTTCTTACAACACGTACGTGTACACTTTAAATTCTTTAATATTGAAGTGGAAAATTCTCACTGTTTGGTGACAACCTATCATATTTGGTCATGTCACTGGCGTGCTTTGTAGCGCATTGAAAACACGCGTTTTAACTATTAAAAATACATTCTATCCAAATCATTTTGTAGAATAATATATTCAGAAGCTAGCACTTGCAGAGCATGTTTATGATTATGGTTTCACATGTTATTCTTATAATAGGAATGTCTGAGTCCAGATATTGGAAATTTTAATGTTCATTTAGGATCTCAAGAAACTCTTAAAAATGCTCTTCTGTTATGGAATTTAGTGGTGTGAATATTTTTAAGAAGCTCTGTTCTTGCAATCGTTGGCTGTGTAGTTTTTATACAGCATAAAAAGCTGAACTTAAGCTGTATTGCGTATTAGTTGCTAATCAGAATTCTTATTTTTCAGTTTAGCACTTTTACATTTCATTTAGATTCCATGAACAGCATTTGTTGTCAGTATGTTGTCATAGTTGAAATTATTTGTACAATATTTTATATCCGCCACAAAGAAGAATAAATATTGGTCCTTTCTTTTTTCGTCTTTTAAGAGTTGATGTCCGTTGTATAATCCGGCCCCCAACATATGTATCAAAAATTTAGGATCAAATTATACACCGGGATTTACGGTAGTTTCAAAGTGTTTTTTAAAAAAAGAAGTGCGTTCCTTTAATTGTTTCTTGGATGAAAGTTTCTTCTTCTCTGTTCTCTGTTAAAACCCAGGACTACGAAAGGTGCTAAGCCTCTTGAATAAGGCATGTACTTTAAATGTGGTATAACTATGAAAAAAATAAGATAAAAGCGTTCAAGTTATTTTCATTCTTATGAGTAACTTCGTCGTCACTTCGGTTGCCCGGCATCCTTGGCGCGTACCATCGATTTCGCGTGGTTGAAGTGGCAGGGTTTGGGTGAGTTGAAATATTGCATATCCAAAGTGCAGTTCATTCGGAAGATAACGAGGACGTTGGTCTTTCTAAATAACAGCTAACGTTTTGCTTCTCAAGCTCAGTCCAAACAGCTATATTTTTTTATTTTGAGCTAAACAAAAATGAACATAAACAAAGCGCAAAGGACACCCGGCAATCGATCTGATTTTTTTAAAAACAGCTTTATCGTTTCTCAAAATCAACATATAATTATTTAATACTTTTCATAAGCAGCTTTGAAGAGATGTCCAATTCAAATTTGTTTATAAATTTTGTTCTAAGGAATAAATTAAAGTAAATTTAAATTTATTTAATTCGTTGAAATTATTATTAAGCATTCAGATGTTGTCTCAAGAATCTAATTGTTTTGGATTGATCTAATGGACCAACTAAATGTTGCTATTACGGTTTTAATTTGTAAAACATGAGTTAAGCGGTAAGCCTTATTCACATATGACACATATCCGTGTCTGCGATAATAGGTACAATTTTTGTAGATAAACTCCAAGTATATAGCGGAAACTGTCTTAGACCTGTCGTAGGCATATCGCTGGCATCCACCAAGTGTAGAGAGAACTGGGTACTTTTTAAAACATGGAGAACAATTCGCTAACGCTAGTACAACTTCAATTTATTGTTTTATTAGCTAAAAAAGAGAAATTAAGAAAAGATTTTCTTAAAATCTGAAAATCTGAAAATCGAATCAGATTCGATTTCCGCTTTTATTTTATATGTATTTGTAGTTTTCCGAAGAACTTGCACCCTCGCCATACTTTTTTTCAACTATACCATGAGCAGCGCTTTAGAATCTTCAATGCATACGTTACTTGTCGTACCTTGGTCTTTATAACCAACTTTCGTTCCCTGAACTTAGAATCTGACATTACGAGTATCCAGGAAATAACATGACTGTCTTGACTGCATGATCCGACATTCACATTAAACAATGAGTGACCCAGTTGTCCAAAATATCTAGGTACTTGAATTGAAATCAGCGTAGTTAAGCTATCGCACATATTGCTTGCAATAAATTGTCAATTACTCCAACACAGGTTCGCGATTCTAGAACACACTGTATGTACAAGATCAACCGTATCGCAAAAAATACACGCTTTTTTATAAGAACCAGAGGCTCGTTAATTTTTTTTGTTTATTTTTAGCTACAAAATGTACCAATTATGTTTTTATTTCTAGCAGTTCAAATTGAACAAGAAAGCAATAGAAACAATCAAGGTATTGCAAAACCATGCGCCTAACATTTTACAATATAAATACGAACCAGCGCCACACTTCTTGTGTTTTATATCGTGTATGCTAAGTCTTAACATAAAATATTTTTGATATTCGGAGCTTCGGCCTGAGATTATTCATAAATTGTTCTTAAATTTTGGCCATTTTGAGCCTCGTTCTTTTAAAAAAGCAGCGCGTAATTCCGGTATAATTGTGTCAATATGTGAATTTGGCTTTAATAGTTAAAGGCACGGTCCATGTACCACACAATTAACCGTTGAGTTAATTTTAAAATTCATAGATTTTGTAAGACAAATTTAGAGGTAAAGCATTTTGTTAATGAAATTACCAAGAGCTTAAAAAGTTCTTGTGTTTTGTTGTAAAATTAACGCCCATTTTTCAAGGTAGGCGATTACCAAGTTGGGTCTTTCAAATTTAAAATATGATATTCAATATATACGTAAAACATTTTTTAAGCTGCAAAGAAATCTAGGCATATGGAATCTTGGTCAAAAACCATGAGAACAATTTTAAAATATAAAAATATTTGAGGAAAAGAAGTACTGGTATTGTGATGATTTGTAGCGTTATTTGAATTTATGAAAGAGTGAAGACTCTATTCCCAAATGATATCCAATAATATTAGCCTTTCTTGCCTCGTTTCTAGTCTCACTCACTCGGGCGTAGTCGTCACCTGAGTCGTAAAACAACGCGTCAATTAGTGGCGAGAAGCTTTGTATGACAGCCATAAACAAATATATTAACGCTTCATTTAATGTCAATTACGAAGGAAGCGGTTGCCCATTCTTCCTAGCCAGAGGGCTTGGATCTTGGCGTGAAAATCAAATTTGTTAAAAGGAGGAAGATCGAGAAACTACAAAAGACTCGCACGCATCACCGCTTCAAAGTACAGAGGCAGCACAGCTCAATGAGGTCGGACCGAAAGCATATATTGACGCCGCTATACGAACCATGCGTGACCTCGGAGCACCGCGTGAAGGAGGGAGGAAAACCGGAGTACCGGGAGAAAAACTTTCGGAGTCAGATAGAGATGTATAAATCTGCCCACATGTGGACCCCAGGAGTCGATCCCGGGTCGTAGAGGTAGGAAGCGCGATTGATGACCACTACGCCAACCTGACTCCCCTACAGAATACCCCGCGACTATTGTTCTTGATTTATCCGCACATATATTTTTAAAAAACGGTGAATACGTAGGAATAAATTGTCGACATTTGCGGGGTATTCTGTGGTTAAGCTGCATGAGACTACCTTGTTTGTGATAACATGTTATGAACGAGGCTAGTAGGGCTTATATGAACTTGCGCATTGTTCGTTACTTCTCCGCAGGTCTTACAAAATTTTACCCAGGTAATCTATAGAAGGTGAAATATGGCTTTATCGTCTCTCACGTCATACGTCGCTCTCCTTAATTGGTTTGAATGTTTTCCGGTAAAATTTCTTTAGTAATATATGCATGCGTGGATAAGTGCGCCCCAGGACGGAAATTATCCCTGTTTTCCTTCTCTCCTAGTCTTAGACGAAATATATGTGTCCCATGCAGTTCTTCCATATGTGTGATTTTCGCCATAATGAAAATTTACTCCACCATGATAAAGAATGTATTTTTGAAGGAAAGAAATTGATATCTTGGTGAGTTAAGTAAAACTTTCACCCCATATTGCCTATATTTATGCAATCATACTAGAAGCTAACTTGGGCGCTACGGCCACGTTTTTAGTGGGTTTTTTAGTCCTCATCAGCATGGCATAGCTGGCAAACAGGCTCCGGTACACGAAAAGAGCATACATAAGACATAATGGCTTAAAGTTAACTTCTAGCACGTTTGTGCAGTCGAATTAAGGTTCGGTCATGCGCAAAAGCCTTTAGAATTTATTCATCAGATCCCACGCGGCCTCATTGCCAGACTTAGGGCCCAGTTGCTCAAAAGCCGACTAGCAATAACGCCGGGTTAGATTTTTAATCAATGTCTTGTTCCCGACTTTTTAGAGTAAAGTATGAGCTGTGAATTTAGAAGTAACATGTTTTCTCCTAGAATTATATGAGCAGTGTATTATATGAACTATAATCTTTTCCTTAGAAGCACAAATTGCTGCTGTAATTTTTGTTTAACCCTGAGTCAAATTTAACTGTGTAAAAGCAAAAACCACCCAAACTCTACTCCTCGGTTTCGCGATAACCTACACACATGCGAACAACTACCTTCACCCGAGTAACTTCAAAGCAAGCAACTGGAGAAACCGTGGACAGCTGTTTCGTCCTTGTTAGTTCTTGTTAGCACGGTGTAGCTTCTCAGCCACAAGCAATGAGCTACAAGGGAAAAGGGTTTGGTTGGTTTTTGCATTTTACAGTTTTGAATTTATCCTACCTTTGAACAATCTATTCTCGTCCCAGAGTCTATGTTACCCTTGTCCGACAGCTGGTCAAGGGGAACGAAGATTGGTAACGAGAATGTGAATAACCTGGCCCGGATGCGGAAAGCCCTCGATAATGTTATATCTATATAAACAACAGTTTAATTTTAGAGTTCTCTTGGATTTCCATATACTGACAAAATATCCTCGTGAGACATGGACGCTGATTGGTTACGGCGTTGTACGTCACCATGGAGTTGAGAGAAATCTGCCCAGCCCAACACGTGACCAGTGTGGGGTTTCTCTTTACACACTCGCGACATCGCTCGAATGATTGTCTCGCTCAAGACAGAGGGCCATAAATAGAAATGGGAAATTTCGCCAACAAATGTTTGTTTGATGTCGAAGCCTCCGTTTGGGATGTCTTGTTCTTGTCCTAGAATGAAGTAGCCGCTTCCTGTACGATAGAAAAACGTAAAAATCAAAAATAATTCAGGGTAAATCTATAATCACATCTGGAATTCTAGTGAAGAATCTATAATTATAAAATCATCTTGTACTTTTTCATTCAGATAGTTTCATTTTTCTCTTCGGTTATTTATAACGTAAGATATTACAGGTAGAGCTAATCTATCACAATTAAGACTTTATAGACATTATCACCTTCAACCTTAATAAAAACAACCTGTTTCAAACTAGCTCTTTTGGTGATCACTGGAGCCAGTAGTTCAAAGGCTGGTTAACCCTGGGTTAAACAAAAATTCAAACAGGAATTTCCTCTTTAGGAGAAGGTAAACGGTTATTTATGAATACTGTTTGAATTTTTCAAGGAAAAGTCTTGTTAATTCCACAATTACAACTAGAATCTCTCCTTGTAAGATTGGAAACAAGATCGTAGGTTAAACATTTAACCCTGGGTTAGTGATAATCGGCTTTTGAACAACTGGGCCCAGGTGGCCAGCACTGTCACTCCGTTTATAACACCTTGTAAAGTGCAAATAAATGATTTGTTTTTTGTTAGATAAAGGTTGTCATGAACTTCGGAGATACGAGGGCACCTTAACTAGGGTAGGCGGGTACTTGTTTGTCAGCCTGGAAGTCTGAAGTTAAATAATTTAGGGGGTCAGTATATTATTATATTGTATGGGGGCTAGCGGAAGAGGAAGGGGTTGTAAGAGGATCCTTTTTACGAAGTTTTTAAGAAGAATTTGCAGTTTGTTTCAGTATCTTTTAGCTTTTCTGAAGAGTCATAATGAATACAATTAAAACATAATTGGTTGTCTTTGAAAACATCTTCCATCTTAAAGGAGAACTGAATGCAAAAACTAACCTAATCTATAGATCAACTCTGTGAAGTTATTTTTTCACATGAGTCGCATCGCATTGAAAATGAAATAAAAAAATGAAGAAAACTATCAAAAAAATGTTTGATACCGTCGTCGCAAATGAGCTTGTCAGCGGTGTGATATGACGATATTCAGAGCATAAATTTGTCAGTTCGCTTCGAAATTTTGACATTTTTTGGCAATGTAGGTCTTGAGAAATTTCTTTCTTTAAGAGAAGCTAAAATCCACACAGTAACCATGTGTTTTCCTTGTTTTAACCATCCTAATATCGTAACCTTCGTCAATACAACCGCTGACATCACATATTGAGCCGCCAGTCAAATATTATCTACTCGTTGCAAAACATCAAATTATTTGCAACTACTTGTCTAACAGCTCAAAAGAAACTTCATATAATTGTTCTACTATGCCTAAATTTTCAAATGATGAAAAGTTAGTGTTAGGTATCAGTTCTCCGGTTAGTACACGAGTAAGTTGTTAAGAGTACCGGTACCAGGGTCCCGGCTGCTAATTAAAACCCTGTTAGGGGGTTGTCCCTTAATGCTTTGTTTGCACCCCCAGCCATGCAAATGTTTGGTTAAGGACCTGCCGCTGCATTCCTAGATGTAAGCACGACAATGGTTCTTTGTAAACATTTCTATTCTTTTCTAAGCGCATCTCATCAAATCAATGGTTGTCTTAGTTCAAAAACTCATGTATACCTTGAAGTGTGGAACCCACAGCTATGCCATTAGAGCTAATATTTTGAAGTCCGTCGACATAAAGATTGACAGTGCCTTCGACATGTTCCCACGTGCCACACACGTGATGCCATTTATTATCATCCAGTAGAACAATAGATGCTGACCTAGTACAAAGAAATGATGGCTTTTCCATCATCATCAATTCACTAACCATGTTCATCATTAATATACTATCTGTAACATGATGTACTTCGTGTAGCCTTCACTATAGTGGTTGTAGCGTGTAGCCTTCGAGCCGGCTATCCTGAAGGAAATGGCCGCGAAATGGCCTCTCCCTCTCCTCATCCCCCTCGCGGCCATTTCCTTCAGGAGACGCTGCTCGCAAGCTAGACCTCGTGATAGATGGCTGTTAATGTTTTTGTTCTTGTGTTTTGAATTAGAATTCGCTTAGATCATTCTATTTCTGTGAACATATGCTTAACACCATTGCAATACTATTCCTATGTAATTAGCACAACAGTTGCTCTCAGTAATGTTTACAAACAGTATTGATGTTAATAATGATAAACGGGCCGAGCACTGTTTTAAAATAGGTTAGTAAAAGGGTTATTTCTAGAAATGAGATTTGACCGCTTTGATTAACCAAGTGAAAGTACGAAATCAATATTCAATATTTCGAAAAACGTGATTTCGAGGAAGCCTGTGCAATGCTAATTTCCGTTTTCGAATGACGAGACGAGACGAGAAAAGCTGATTGGCTCCGAAACGTGATTCATACACCGCCCCTATCCTCCCCCCTTTACCACCTTTTAGTTTCTAAATTTAATTCGATGCTATGATGATTACGAGCGTTTAATGAGGAAGAAGAAGATCGTGCTAGAGATGACAGTAAGGCCATGTAACACTGGCAATTTTTTTCAGCAATATGCAATGCAATGTCACTACGTTGCAAGTTGCTGGGAAAATTGCGCGTTTAACATCTCTGTGCAACTAGCAACGCAATGTTACAAGTTGCGAAAAATTAATCTTGTACTTTTTGCGAAGCCAATTGCAGTGTGTAACATGTTGTCAGCAACCTGCTTCGCAATCAAGGTGAAGAGCCAATCAAATCACTCATAAACATGTTGTCAGCAACCTGCTTCGCAATCAAGGTGAAGAGCCAATCAAATCACTCATAAACATGACAGCGCGGGCGCTGGACTAATCTAGCTTACAGAAAATGAAAAAATATATAATGCGAGTTGCGAAAAAAAATTGCACTCGTCTGACTTGTCACAAGAACTTCTCGTTATCGTCAGCATTGCATTGCAAGATTGGCTGAAAAAGTTGCCCCGTGTAACACAGCCTTAAAATGATGACGACAGTTGCAGGGATGACGCTGAGATGATAGTGGTGATGGTGGTTGTGATTATAACGACAACAGTTGCGGGGATGACGGTTAGGTGATTGTGGTGATGGTGGTTTTGATGATGATGATAGTTGCAAAGATAACGGTGAGATGATAGTGGTGATGGTGGTTGTGATTTTGTAATGCTTCACATGGTGGTTCAGTGATTATAATACCTCACATGGTGGTTCAGTGATTATAATGCCTCACATTGTAGTGATAATTATGGAGATGTGATGACCTTGTTGATGACGAAAGTGAAGAAGAAAGTAATGATGTTGGCGGGAGAGATGAATGAAAATATTATAATTATGATTGTGTTAGTAATGATGATAACGAAGAGTTTCAAAACGGAAAACTTATTTTTACTGGGAGTCTACCTTAATCACTGATTTGCCAAAATTGTTATATTATACAAGTACTAGGAGTAACCAAAGGTTATGAAATGCGGGCGGGAACACATTTATGTATCTTTCTTTTAGTGCGCTTTTTACTGGGGCTAACCGTAGGGTACTCGAGTTTAGGTTTACCTTTCTATCTATCTATTATGTTGCGTTTCGGATGAAGTTTTACCCAAAGTCATTGGGTTCAGTTAGTTTTTTCCATCGGAAGCCTCTTCTGAAGCGATTTTGCAACGCTTAACATGCCAGCACTACGCAATGAGGACCACAAAATACAAATAAGAACACCTAATATTTCAATCTGCTGCAAAATTATTGTCAAATGTATGTAAACAAGAGAAACAAACAAAATCATATATCGACCGGGCGAGGCACAACAACAGGAATCCTCACTTTCTCCAGTAATATTACTTTCCGTCGCCTGAGGAACCGATGGTGATCCGATGACCACATTTGTCAAGAGTTCACGTGTACAGCATATAGAAGTCACGTGTAAACTTTTTTTTGTTGAATGTCGAGAGTAATTATCGATCGATTTTGGCTGAACAAATTTAAAGCAAGAGTCGAGCCCTTCCGTCCAAAATAGGTTGCGCGCTCCTCTTGTCGCCCACAATAAAACGAAATTGTAATATTCTCGTTTGTTAGCGTTTTAAAACTACTTTCAATAATTTCCAGTTGGTGTATGAAGTTGAGTATATAGATAAACAGTTTAAAATCATACTTGATTCTGGATTGTTTCTAATATCACTTACACTTGTTCGCCTAAAACATGATATCTTAACAGTCCAATGTGGTCAAAAAACATCATGATGGCATTTGAATGACTTCCCACTGCGTAGGAGAATGGAATCCACTCTTTGACATGAGTTTTAACCCAAAAGCAAACGGTGAAAGCGTTGAGAATGGGCACGGCTTTTGCTGGCAACACATAGTTTTTGGTACTCCGCTCCGGAAATATCAAGTCAAATGAAAAAGTTGCATCTAAAGTCAAAGGAAAAACAATTTAAAAATTTGAGTCATTGTCAAAGGAATGTAGGAATGCAAATGATGAAAACTGAATCTAAACACGATCTTAACAATTGTGTATCTTTGATTCAATGTTGTTGTAGCAACACAGTACTTGATACAATCTGTATCACATAGACATTAAACTTAATCTAGATAGTCTAACAATGTAAAAAACTTACAAGCTAATCTCCGGTTTCTGTAGTATGAAGTCTTCATTTCACCCAGGTGGGACACTGACCCATCGCAGGTTAACTCCCAGCAAACACTGATTCTTACTTACCTACTCTAGACGGATGGAAAGCTAGGCCTACTCCAGGTCCTTAAATCGCCTTAAATCGCCTTACGTCGCTATAAATTGCTCTTAATCGCGACGATTTAAGGACCCGGAGTAGACCTAAAGCTGAGTTGGCTTAGGCAGAAAAGAAGGTCGCACGTAGATTCGAATCTCGCAAAGTCGAGGGCCGAACTTTAGATCTTGTAGCTAGGAGGCTGCATGAGATCTTACGAACTGCTCAACAATTTTTCCTTTTTTAGTTCTTTAGAATGCTGGAAAGTGCATATCCCAGAGCGTTTGATCTTACGTAAAACTTCTATCAAGACATTCATTAAATAACGTTTACGCAACCACAAAAGCTAAAGCATTACGTAAAACTTTTTTCAAGACATTCATTAAAATAACGTTTACGCAACCACAAAAGCTAAAGCATTAAAACTCTAAAAATGTAGGTGTGCCTAAGCCGTGGAGTTGAGTTAGGATGATTTCAGAGGTTTTTCCAAAGTCTTTCAAATGTTATATAACTGCTTCTTCTCTTCCCACCCGTAGAAGCACTGACCTCCTCCTCCTGACATATCACAGTATGTAGTATACGGTTCTCCGGTATGGTTGACCCAGTATCTTCCGTCACCGCGCGATTCTTCCTTGTCAAAGATTTCTTTACATGACTCAGCCGCAACTGCTGGAGCTGAACCAAGACCTACTGGAGAAATTAAGACAAATAATATATGAATGATTCTCAAAACATCAGCGCAAGTACCTAACTCTAGTTAGGATTCATTAGCACGTTACAGCTTTAATACACTTTGAACCAGAAACATGCTGTTGTTGTTTTTGTTGAAGGGCGACCATTAGATAAATAGAGGATATTACACTGTGGCGCGAAGATATGAATTTTATTTTCGAGTGGTAAAACAATATTTTATTATATAGACACGAGTGCTTTTTCGGAGGGAAATTATCGAAATTACGTCATCGATAAACTCACGTGTGAGATTATGGAAAATAAACCATTCGGGTCCCGGATGTAGTTTTAATGAATTTTACGAGTGGCATATTTTCCAGTAAAACACTCGTGTCTATATATATAATAAATAAAAATAAGTACTTTATTTAACATCACTTGAGAAGGAAGTGGTTGCCCATTCTTCCTAGCCAGAGGCTGTTTAATCGGTCGACGGCTCAGATCTTGGCGTGAGGGAGGAAAACCGTAGTACACGGAGAAAAACCCTCGGAGTCAGATTGAGATCGACAGATCGCAGGCCACATGCCGAGCCCTAGATTTGATACCGGGTCTTAGAAACGGCACGATCGATAAGGCTCCGTCAGTTCGCATTAGATCGCGATAAAACTTCCCATAACGACCCTAAGAAATCTTCCCTATTGATTGACGGAGTAAAATTTTTGATTTCTGGATTTGAGGAAATTTACGAAATTTTTTAGATTGCGTCGTACACATTTGTAATTACAATATTCAAAGTATAGCACAGCCGAAGCTGACCAAAAGATCTTAGAGGGGGAGCAAAGGGGTTCCGCGTGACTCGTGATTGACTGTTTTAATTTATCGTGATCTGTGATCCTAAAAAAAAATTCGTGAACCGTGATTTGTGTTTATAACTTGACGCGTGAAGCTAATAAATTATTCCTCGATATTCGTTAAGTTTCGTCTTTATATTTCGTGAAATGAAATATTTTGGGTAGTAAAAGTGCCTTTAATTGTCTCAGATTGGGAGATTTCAAGATCTTAGACTGTAAAGGCAGTAAAAGAGGCGGTTGAGAAATTCTATTTGATGAGCCTGCGCGAAACACACTGTTGTGGTCTGAGGTATTATATTTGCGAGGTTGGAGGTGATGGCGGCTGATTCAGAAGAAGTTTAAGAACATTTAGAAGGCGTAATTTATTACGTTGACCCAAACTCTGTTGGGACACATTCACTTGTTGGAGGGAAAGAACGTGTCTACATCCCTTTAAAAAGAAGAACATTTTATCTTGGACGCTTTTAAAAAGCACATTTTTGACCATACGGGATTGAAGTCAGAAACCGAGAAGCGTGGCCTTGGCTCTTCAATTGAGATCAAAACCAAAATAGGGATAAAAGGTTTTGGTACAAGAAATAAAAGGCATTTACTCTACTTTCCTCCCTACAACGATGTTTAACAGTTTATGTTTTTAAAACAATTATCTCACCTAAATATCATTGGCTTGCTTTAGTCTTTAAGAGCATTCAGACTCAATTTTTCCTATTGAGGTCTTCCTCCTTATTATCGGCGTTTGACAAATGCTGATGGCATAGCCTTGCAATTTATAATTTTAAAAGTGTCATTACTTTTAGTTATTTTGTGAGATCCGTGAAAAACGAATACTAATCACCGTGATCGGAGATTTAAATTTTTTAAAATTCGTGAACTGTGCCAGGTAACCCCCCCCCCCTTGCCCCCCTCCCTCAACTGAGGGAACCTCAGTTCGCATACGGTCGCCAAAAATGTTTGCACAATGGTGATAAGCAGAAATTTGTATTGAATGACTGAGTTAGACTTTCAGTTTTGATTATAATATAGTTACGTGAAATCTCGAGCTCTGATAGGCTAAAAAACATGAACAAAACTCCAATGGAGCACGCTAATGGCGTCAGCAATTT
>JAOTRI020000326.1:0-19446 GCA_028564885.2 Zoanthus sanctaehelenae | reverse complement strand
CAATTAGACCTCTCGGCCTCATGGACTACGACTTTGAATAGTCCATTCGGCCTACGGCCTCATGGACTATTACTCGTCGTCCATTCGTTTTTGAGGTCTAATTGTTAAATAGCCCATGAGGTCTTAGCCCGAATTAGCTATTAAAACTTGTAGTCCACGTGGCCGAGAGGTTCAATTGTTTTAGTATAAGCCAATTAATCGGCCAAAAAGGAAGTACACATTAAATTTAAATTGCTAAATCTTTATTGGCTTCTGGAAAAAGCCGGAGACAGATACAAATGACGGAGATTCTGGTTCCATGGTATCAGTTGATGATCGAGATGGGGTATAACCAGTTTCTTTTGATGTTCTATTGAAGATTGTTGTTCCATTGAACAACGTTTTGCTAACATCGCAGCGTAAGGTCCAACACTTATTGCGTGGTGACTTAGGTTTAAAGAGAAGTTACAGCTGCCCATTTTGAAAGACTTTTTTTACTCCGACGAAGGACTAACGTCCGAAACGTGAGTAAGTATTCTTTATTTATGCGGTGTATAATTTACATATTTATTACTAATTTTTTTCTTTAGAAACACCGACGCAGCTCAAACTAGTTCGCCGCTAGTTAGTTTTCTCATTTACAAATATCTTGTGTCTTTCATGAGCAGCGGGCTATGTAGTGCTGACGAGCTCTACCGAATATTAAGGAGAAAGAGAAAGTATGTTTTTGCTGTATGCTATTAAAAGTTACACAAATCCACCATTGCAATAAGTACCCAATCAACTAACAAAAGAAATAAGCCCACCATCTCACCAGGAAAAACAGAATATAACTGAAACTTTACTTTGCTCAATGAAATAAGACTTTTTGCAATATTTTTACGACTATTCAATTGTATATTATTGTGCTGTAAAGTTTACATTGTTTGTAATTACATAAAAAAATGTATTCTTCGACTCTGGGTCTCTGTCCTTTATCACATGTGTACCGATAATTGAAGATATTGAGATTTCATGGGCCTCCTGGCCTTCACTAAAAATCCCCTCAATCAAATAGGGTGCAACGTCAATAAGATAATAAATCAAACGACAACCTTACTATTAGGCATGTTAGGAGTTCCACTACAACCTTCAATTCTGACACCATACGACCTCTCATTACATTTTTATATCATACCACCAGAATTAATTGGTAGCGGGCTTTATCCCTTTGAAATACCGAATAAAATAGTTAGACTGATGTTGGCAGCAATTACAATTGCTAGTAATAATACACCACCCAGCAATCAGGGCCCAGTTCAAAAGCTTGTTAATTTTAAACCTGGGTTAAGCAAACATTGAAGCAGGACTTTATTGTTTAAGAAAAAGTAGTATATGGTTATTCATAAACACTGTTTTGGATTTTCCTAGGAAATAACTCATAAATACCCAAGTGAGGGCTTAAATACGTCCTTGAAACATTAGAAACAAGACTTTAATTCAGTTAAACATTTATTCCTGGGTTAGTGCTAATGGCCTTTTGAACAATTGGTTTTGAACAATTGGGCCCTGATGTTTATTAGTAAACAAGATTATGGGTTACACACTTAACCCTGGGTTAGTGCTAATTGGCTTCTGAACAACTGGATCCTGATGTTCAGCAGTAAACAAGACTATCGGTTACACATTTAACCTTGGGTTAGTGCTAATCGGCTTCTCAACAACTGGATCCTGATGTTTAGTAGAAAACAAGACTATGGGTTAAACATTAACCTGGGTTAGCAATGATCGGCTTTTAAACCACTGGACCCTGATATATTCTAGGAATTAAGACCATGCATTAAACATTTAACCAGAGTTAGAGCTAATCGGCTTTTCACAACTGAGCCTGGTTAGATTTTTTTATGGTAGTTTAAAGGGGTAAATCCCGCTGTGTGGCCATACAGTTTTACTGCTCAATATAGTCTATACTTAATATATTGTCTCTGTTGTTACATCCCACAACCATAGCGCTTTTACCATTACATTGAGTTCCAAAGTAATACAAAAATGAAGTTGCCGAAGAACTGGAACAAACCTTCTCCATCCTTTGGTTTTGCCAATCCAATTTCACAACTCAAGGAGCCATCGTTTTTATCCGGGAACCAACGTTGGCATGGAAACTCGTATATTTTCCCAGTATTTGTATCTAGTACGGTTACCTAGCAACAGTGTAGAGAAATGGGTTAAAATATGTATTGAAAGGGAAGAATAATTTTGTTTGAAGGACAGTACAACAAGATATCAATATTTGAAATGAGAGAGCTGCAAAATGTAACTCACTGTTTTTCTTTTTAACTAAATACCTGCAGAATAAAACGAAAACTTAAAAACAAAGGCCAGTATAAATGAGATAGACGTAATACAAAATAATACGAGTGCTTGCATCTCGTTTGGGAGGGTTAACTCTAATACATAAGTAAGACGAAAGCACGATTTTCAACATGATAAAATTAGAAACATAACATTTAGTCTTGATATTTTTCTGAAATGTTTTAAGTTAGAAGGTTTTTTGGTATTACATTATTATTTCTCATAAATCGTTTTTGATGGTCAAATTTGGTACTTCATCAACTAAAGGTATTTAAAAGTCTTTACCTTGTCCAGATACCAGGCTGGTCCAAAACCAGAGTTGTCGTGACCAATCCGAATCTTATTCAAGTCACCAAGATGAACATCATTGGCCAGTTTGAACGTATCTTTTCTATCAATAATGAAAATACTATGACTTAAGATAGCTTATTGGTCTATAATTCTACCAGACACACCTCAATTTAAAAAGAATCATACTTAATACGAGAAAAGCTAAAAAATGGCAAAATCCTTTACGAACCAGACAGCTGTGCTGACTGTGAAATTGTTTGGACTCAGTGTCAAATCAAAAGTCGGAAATCAATATCTATTTTCTTTGCTTCATTTTATCGGCCTAATATGAAAGATATGGTTAGCCTTGATAAATTAATTAATTCACTCTTCAAACTATCTGACAAATTAAGCAACCACCGTATGATAGTGGCTGGAGATTTCAATGCACCTAACATCGACTGAAAAAATTATGCTCCTGAAAATGCTTCTGTTTATTCTGATAGACTGCTCGAAATTGTTGGCGATCACGGACTTAATCAAATGGTTCAAGGAGCCAACAAGTTGTGAGGGAAAGGCCCACAATATCTTGGATTTGATTTTTACGAATAACGAGAACATTATCAACAACGTTAAAGTCCTCCCGGGAATTAGCGACCATGATATTGTTTATTTTCAAGTAAACCTGAAATGTAAAAAGAAAAAGCATGTGAAGCGTAAAGTTTTTATCTGGAAACGCGCAAACAAATACATAATAAAGCGAAAGCTACAAGAATTTTCCAATTACTTTGGGAGTTCATTGAAGCATGAGTTCATTGACACTAAATGGGTTGCATTCCAACATGATATTCAAAATATAATGGATTCTTGTATACCATACAAATTCACAACATCTCGTTATAATTTGTCGTGGGCTTAGGAGACAAACTCGAGTTAACTCCTTGCTGACGGCGACAAAGTCAAAATTGAAGATTTTTCGTTTTGCTAAAAAGCCAACTTTGAAAGCAATTTTCTCGACTTTGGCACAATCAAATTAGGTCATGTTTGGGTTCGTTGGAAAGCTCGTTTCAAGATCTATCTTTTCAACGAGCCCGATTTTTGATTTAGGTGGTCAATAAAAATTACGGCAGCCGAAAGTGCACAGTTCCTCAGGGATCAAAATTAGCTTGCGCCGTCACGAAAGGGTTAAACAAAAGTTATACAATAAAACTAAAAAGTCGGGAAAAGAAGTTGACTGGTCTAAGTTTAAAATAGCGAGAAAAAAATTTAGTAAGAATTTGAAGAGAGCAAGGGATACATGCATATTTGTCTGGCTATTTGTCTGAGACCATGCAAGAAAATCCTAAGGCCTTTTGGTCTTACATTAATAGATTACAAAAAGATAACCCAGGAGTTGAAGATTTTAGAGTGAATAATGACCTTATTAGTGATGCAAGTTTGAAATCTGAAGTTCTTAGTAATTAGTCTGCTAGTGTTTTCACGACAGAAAATATCGAAAATATTCCATCTTCAAGAGGTAACCCCATGCCTACCATTTGTAATATTGTGATTACGGTGAAAGGAGTCGAGAAACAACTGGCATCGTTAGATCCAAAGAAGGCAAGATCTTGGAAGAAGTTGAAAACCATCCTTATCTCGGGGTGATGTTTTACAGTAAAATGAAATGGTCATCTCATATATTTCACTCTACTCGAAAAGCAAATGTTGAGTTAAATGTTATGAAGCAGAACCGGTTGAATTCGGTCCAAGAGATGTTAAAGAAGTTGCTTATAAAAGCCTTGAAAGACCAAAGATTGAATACGCATCTGCAGCATGGGATCCTTACTACAAGAAAGATGTAGTTGCCGTAGAGAGAGTCCAGAGATCAGCGGCACGTTTCTGTTTAGGAAATTACGATTGGACAGCTAATGTATCAAACATGATAGAGGAGTTGGAGTGGGATACGCTAGAAATGCGAAGAAAATGTATATGCCTAAGTATGACGTATAAGTCAAGACGGGGTTTGCTTAACCTGAACACTGAGAACTTTCTGGTTCCAAGTCAAGAAACATGAACACGAAATAGTCATGATCTTAAGTACAGAGTTCCTCAAGCTACGAAGGATATTTTTAAATACTCTTTTTTTCCTAAAACATATGAGTGGAATAGTCTTCCTAAGGAAATAGTTTTATTAGAGACTTTAGATCATTTTAAGAGTGAACTTAAAAAATATTTTAAACATAATTTTATTATTTTATCGCTGTATACATTAAATTAGGTTTTATGGTTTTTATTTTTATTATTTTTATAGTTGGTGCGATAACCACTTGATTTTTACCGACTTAATAAAATGTAGATGTAGATGTAGATGTATACGCTAGCAGAACTGACGCTCAGCTCTGGTTTCTTTAACTTTTAGCGGATAAATTCTTGTTTCCATCCTGAACGGGACAACTGCTGGCGTCACAGTTTCGTTGGTGTATCATCAGTATTGGTTGTTTGTTTATCGAAAGCTTATTGTTCTTATATGTCTATGTTTTCTTCACAAATTTCTACTAAAAACACAGTCTATTTCCAAATTATACGATCCACTGCTCCATGTAAAACCTTCAAATCGAGGCTAAGTGCTCGATATATTGTAAACAGCGTCCATTTGTAGTTTCTAATTCTGAGCAATTTTTTATCGTCAATCGACAGAAGTGTCATGTAGCAAGTCAATTCCTTTTTAAATCTTTTGTTTTAAGCACGAAGTAACCCTTTGTATATTGTTAGCATTGATAAAGTAAAACGTGCGCATCAGTTTTGCCCCTTTGTGCTACCGTTATGGTTGAGGTAAGTTGGTCCTCTGTGCTGGCCAAAGTTTAGGAACCACGGCGAGGTGAGGGCAAAGGCCAACAAAATCAAAAAAAAGAAAAATAAATAAACGTAGAGTTAATTCCCCGTTACAGACGTTGCTAGGTCGTATTCTTATTGTTAATTAAGATAACCATAACAATGTTAGCTATTAGCTGGGTATATCGAAGGTTAATCAAACACTTGACGGAAATTGAATACGTTACCATTTTTAGGGCTAATAATTTCCAAAATTTTATGTTTTTAGGGTTCATAGTTTTGTGTGAAAATAATAATTCACGGAACAAAATAAAAAATGAAATTAAGGAAATACATTTTTACCATAGTTTGCTCTTCCGATATTGCTGTATTCAATCAAGGTAAATTTGTGATACTACTACTTTTTCTTTTTCAGATCAAGTTGACAAAAAAACCGGCACAATGTATTATGAACTAGGTACGTTTGCCGGGGTAAGCCAACCTCGTTCCCAGAACCTTTTTCCCGGCTTGGGGGTCTGGGAACGAGGTTGGGGGTAAGCTAGCCTGGGAGCCAGCTCTCCTGAAGGAAATGGCTTCGAGAGAGATGAGGAGAGGGAAGGAGAAGGAGAGCCTGCACGCAGCCTATTGTGTTTATAATCCCACCCCCACCATGCGCAGTTAAATTCTGTCAAATTAAACCAATTATCAAGCATCGGAAGAAATAGTTCAACTGTCATGTGTTGTTTACTTTACTACAAGTAATCAATGACAAGAAATTTGAAAGCTCCAACAGCAGCTAAGCTAAATTTGAAGTACAATTTTATTTTAAAAATATTTCGTCAAGCCTATTTTCCTTGAGATACAAAGACAACAATTTACAAGACGACATGTTTAGATGCAAGATATAATGATTTACAAAACAATATCAGATTTATTTCTAGACTGAATACAACAACCGCGCCATGATTTATTCGATTCTATTTTTTTCTTGTAAGAAACAACAATCGAATACGCAATAGATGTACCTTTTACCCGTCCGCACTTTGATTACATTATTTTCATCGACGAAAACTGCAAACAATGCAAACAAAGATTACACAACAACTAGAAGCTCGAGTTTACAGCGCACCTAGTAACTTGTCAAATAATTATCTACTCTCAAGGCATTTGACCTCCACAGCACTCAATATGGTCAAAGAAGCAGCTAGAGTTCCAAGCCCATTTACTAAATTGTAGCAGCTCTTCTGTTTATGTGCGAGTGAAAAACATGGCCGTTGCATGATCTTTGCTTGCCGCCATTGCTTGTCAGTTATTAACTTCAACATCATCAGGCGAAAGTTAAGCTGGCAGAAACTTTCTAGTCTGTTAAATTCAACTAGATCTCAAACGCTAACTTCTGTAAGAAACCTTCTTTAAAATACGGAATAAAAATTTTATCAATCACTTCACTATTTTTTTCTCATGAGAAGTTTTCAACTTCAGCCGTATTCTGAAGTACGTCACGCGCCCCAGAAAATCTAGAACAATCATAATGCTGCGTCCTCTCTGGGATGCATGGGTTCGTGATACAATGGGGTTGCGTGCAGGCTCTCCTTCCCTTTCCCCATCTCTCTCACGGCCATTTCCTTCAGGAGAGCGCCTCGCAGGCTAGAGTAAGCAACATTCGAAAAAAATTAGCAATCAGTAACGTACTTTCCTTTTTCGAAGTTATTTCCTTTGTTGTCAAGTTTGAACTCTCTAGAGTTTCCGTTGTCGCCGAATAATGAAACCATCACGTTAGCATCTGTTCCTGCTCCCAGTTCATCACCAGTGTAGGTAGAAACGATGTACTCACAGCCTGTAAGGCATCATAGATGTAATGCTTAGTCTTGTCGCTAAAACTTATTTAAACAACCAAATCTCAAAGTTCCTTCTTCCTTCAAATTATCCAATCACTCCAAAAGTAACATTTCAAAAGGTCTGACCCCCATTTGGTCATCTAGGTTGGTCCACCAAGGCAATCAAAACCTCAAACACCATCAGGTTATCCAGGCAGACCATCAAGTCAATCTAGAAAGATCTTACTTCGATTAGGTTATCCAAAATTAGCCCACAAAAGAAAACATTGAAAGGATTTACCTCAATTAGGTTATTTAATCGGTCCACAAATGAAATTTCGAAAGGTCTCACCTCCTAACAGGTTCACCAATCAGTCTACGAAGCACATCTCTTAAAAGGTTTTATACCTCAATTACATCAGGGACCTTTAGCAACGAGGAAGGGAACGTGAAAGACGACGGCTCCGAAAAATCATCTTTCTGGTGATTACTTGTGCAGATCATTTAAGGTTTTATATCTTTGCTTTTGGCTTTGTCAATAGAAAAACGATTTAATGTTTATCCATGAAGCTAAACAAATACTGAGAAACGTTTTGCTGTTACGTCCACGTAGTCTCAACAGTTCCAAAAAAGGTGTGTTCACATTTTATTTTAAGTGACAACTCCTTGCACGTGCTCCACTCCGTGCATTCCAACGTGCAGTTATTGTATTTACCATTGTTCTTTTTAGTCGTCTTCGGCGTGGCCGTCCTCGATGCTAAAGGTCCCAATTATTCGATCCGCAATACGAATTTTATAATGTCTTACCTCCTTCAGGTTCTCCAGTTTGTCCTCCCTGTCTTATAATTTTTACTGTTCTTGTTGTTGTTACCGTTCTAGTACAAACAGCGTAAGAATAGATCAGATTATTTTAAATACAAACATCAATCATTTCCAGCCAAAAGAAAAATAAACTTTTATCTCAATGGTTCAAGAGCTTTATCACTTTTTAGGACGCAAAACACAAGGAACTGCGAAAAAACAACAACAAATGTTCATACACGATTACCTGACTGTAGATTCTGATGTTTGTTCGTTGGTAGGAAGGGCAACGGTAGCTGAGAAGAAACAGAAAACGGGAGTTGGCATTCAAAAGATTTCAAAGAATGAACACTCCCTATCCTAACGTAACAAATTACGAATAACAAAAAAGTTTTAATATCTAGTAATATGTGCAAACAACCGAATCAACGCCCCAAAAAGTAATTATTGTTAAAATGCTTTGCTTAAATTGTTTATCACTGGTACAGCCATAAAAATGCAATGTTATATCTAATGTAAAAATAAACAATAAACAATAAACAATGATCGTCTACCATCTACTCACAAGTGACGTCTTTTGGCTTCGGCAAATCAATTTCACAGCTTAATGTGCCATCATCCTCATCAGGGAACCAACGATTACATGGGAAATCATATTGTTTATCAGTCTTGGTATCTACAACTACGACCTGAAATATAGTACATTCCCTTGTTACGACATTCACTGTGAACCGCGTTAAAACTTTAGTTTTTTTAAGGATTGGTTTGCACTTGTAACCTACGGTATGAGGGACCCAGCATGGACTATGACTGGTAGTTTGTAACTTACGGTATGAGGGACCCAGCACGGACTATGAATGGTAGTTTGTAACTTACGGTATGAGGGACCCAGCACGGACTATGATTGGTAGTTTGTAACTTACGGTATGAGGGACCCAGCACGGACTATGATTAGTAGTTTGTAACTGAAACACGAAGTTCTTTGCTTCAGATTTGAGCTTGGAGTTAATTCTAGAGATTATTTTAACAAAGTTTGGCGTCCCATAACAATATTTAGGTATCTTTAAGTTTAGTTAGCATGTTAGTCTTTATCGCAATCCCAGGAAAAGAGACGTAAAACAAATCTTTAAACCAAGCCATGCTAAACATCCTAGTTCCAAGAGATCTTTATGAGGTGGGGGGGTCGGGAAAAGGGTCTGTATTATAATAAGTATTTTCCACTTCATTAGTTAAAACACTTCATATACAACCCAGTTCAAAGAGTGCATCATCTTAAAATTATATGATATCAATTATTTTAATATATGGAAAACTGTACATATATTCTTGAATTACATTTCTAAATTTGTGATTTTACTAAGACCTAACGCAGCTCTCAATCTGGAGTAATACCTGGGAAATGTGTCTTAGCATACCCAAATGCAAGGCCCTGAATATCTCTAGAAAGAAAATTCCCATAAAACGAGAATATGACCTTAACGGGTCCCCACTGGCAACAGTTAGCGAAATTAAAGATTTGAGCATAACCGTCACCAATACTCTCCTGTGGTCTCAACATATAAAGCTGATCTCCTCTAAAGCTAATAAAACGCTTGGCCTTATTCGTAGAGTCTGTAGAGATACCAATGATCCTGACATCAAGAAACTTTTAAATATATTCTGTTCAATTGTTCGACCACAACTAGAGTACGCTTGTGAACAATGGTCACCTTACACGTCTAAGGACAAACTATTGCTAGAAAACGTTCAACGCAGGGCCACAAAATTTATCTTGAACTATCCACGGGATATGTCCTACAGGGACCGGCTGCTTAAGCTCTCTTTATTACCACTAGAATATAGAAGGGAAATGAAAGACTTGGTAGTTATCTATAACTCTAGAGCGGGCCATCACCAATACTCTCCTGTGGTCTCTTATAATCTTCCAAGTCGTGAGCGTGTAAGTTAATGAAGCTATTTTTTTTTAAATTAATTTGGCTGTAAATAATATCTTATGATAATTATTACTACATTTTATTACTATTTTATGATTATAATAATTATTACTATTTTATTTATTGGGGTTGAATATCATTTGGGACAGTGTCCTGTTTTTTTCTCCAGTTGCTGATGTTATTTTATACGTGCAACAAATTCAATAAAGTTAAAGTTAAAGTTAAAAATGTAATTGAATATCCGTATCAAGCATTTTTTAAAGTTAATTATGACAAAAGCCACCAAATTCTTAATCAGTCCAACATTTACAGGAATAGCCTAACTACTGCGTGTTCATTGTAGTTGAAGGATAACTGAAACACATAGCATCTCCCATGATCACACGCGGTACATTACCTTGTCAACATACCACGCAGGCCCTATTCCAGAGTTGTCATGTCCCAAGCGAATTTTCTGCAGTTCTCCCAAGTAAATATCACTGGTAAGCTTGAAGGAATCAATTCTGATAGAAATATCAAATACACGACGAAACTAAGTATTTAAGTTTAGGACACAGATTTAATATGTCAAAGCAGATTTAATATATCAAAGCAATAGGTAAAAAGTTTATCAAAACTTGTTTACCCTCCAGATTCAAAGTTGTTTTCTTCATTGTCGAGCTTGAATTCACCCGAGTCTCCATTCTCACCAAACAAAGTGACCAGAACGTTGGCGTCGGTCCCAGCTCCCCATTTGTCACCAGTATAAGTAGATATCAAATAATCTGAGCCTGCGAACAATTTTTATCTGTCAGCTTTTGAACAATTAGGCGCCTTGTCCACACACACATGGGGAGTCAGGTTGGCATAGTGGTCATCAGCCGGGCCTCCCAGCTCTACGATCCGGGATCGAGACCTGGGCTGGGCATGTGGGCTGAGATTTGTCCACCTTAATCTGACTCCGAGGGTTTTTCTCCGGGTACTCTGGTTTTCCTCTTACAAAGTCGACTTTCACGCTAAGATCTAAGTAATCGAGCGGTTAAACATTAGCTTCTGGCTAGGAGAATTGGGCAACTACGTCCTTCGCGATTGAAGTTAAATAAAGTATTTATTATTATTATTATTATTATTATTATTATTATTATTATTATTATTTATCAATATCACGCGATGTTGTAAAACGTATCGTGTTAGAAGCTATTTGTCAGTACAAAAGAAAGTATGGTGGATAAAAACACGCTTGTATGTTACTTGATGAAATTATATAATGTCATAGCAAAATGGAACTTATTATACCATTTTGATCCGCCATCTTTTCTCTACTCATAGAGAAATTGACCTCCAGTGGAGTAGCCAATCAAAATGTAGTATTCGAGTTAGACCGTTGGTAGGTTTATACTAATTATGAATATATTTATTTCTTTTTGAGTTTTCTTAAATTTTGATCAAATTCAAATTTCATCTTCAATTGATGTTCTGTCCGAAACTCAAAGAAGAAATTTTAATCATACTAGCCACATTTGTAACAAGATTATATTAGATTTAGTTGTTAATTTTAAATTATTAAATTTTCAATCTCGAATAATGCGTTTCTAACGTTCTGATTGGCTCACTCAATCTCGGTTATCAGCTCATATACCGAATGACCATATATGGAAACTAACAAAAAGTCTCGGTTATCAATCTATCAAAAGTTTCTTAATATTTTCAAGTATTTTAATAAAACAATTATTCCATTCGCGCTTGTTGGATATGAGATGATTACCAACTCATATCCAACGTGCGCTTTTGGAATAATTGTTAATTATTCCGTTTTTGTTCGATTTAAACCACCAACATGCTATTACAAGTTTGTATACTTACCATCCTTGGGATGAGTTGATCCAGTTGATCTAATAGCCTTGGGAAGTTGAACCACCCTGAAACGAGCAAAAAAATATCAGTAAAAAATTATCAAGTCTCAAGAGAAAGCAAAAACAATGTTTATGCAAAATTTTTGAACGATAAAAAAAAATTTTATAATCTTTCTGATTTCAGCTAATTTTAAAAAAAATAAAGGAAAGGTTACCTCTTTTCGAATTCTAAATGTGGTTGATCGGGCTTTGGGACGCTTTTAATTTCAATGACTTCCTCTTCAACTTTGGCAAAATGTTTCTCGTGTTTAGGGGGCTTGATATCCATGTTGACCTCGATTGACGTGGGATCTAAGAGAAGATAAAAGTGAAATTAGATACTTTTAAATTCTGCGATTTAGGAATGAACAAGAAGTGATACAAGAAAAAGCAGTTGGGAAAAATCAAATAAATGCATTTTTCATAACGCACAAAAAAGTCCTTTCTTGGTTAGAGACAAGATGATATGAAATCATGGCAGAGGGTAGCTCCGAGCATAAAGTGGTATATGACTCTAGAAAACAACAAATATAAGAAAATACAGCGCTTAAGGCAGTATGGGTCTTTAAAAATATCATTTTTACCAAAAATGAAAAAAAATGACAGACGTAGTTTGGAATGCTTGTAATGATGACCCGTGACACTTGACACGTGGCCATACTCGTTAGGATCTAATCAGTTTAGTCAAAAACAGATTTCAAAAACAAAGATGCAATTGAAAGCTTCTAGAAAGATTTTTATAGTTACTGTGATGCTAATTAAGAAGTTCTAGCATGCAAGAATTTATTTTTTGTATACCAGGCGTTTTCTTCCAGTCCTTACTGTCAATCTCTCGTACAGTGAGACCATCATCTTCATCTGGAAACCAGCGAGAACAGTGAAACTCCGATATTGTTCCTTGCGTCTTGTCTTCAACAGTCACCTGAGTAAAGCCAGAAAAAGAAAATAAAAGCCATACTACACCACGTCGCACGCTTTCAGATGTCTAGCTAACTGAGGCTCGATTTCCACAGAACGACTGCCTCGCTAAAAAATGACGTGGGTAAAGAAGTCTGGATTATTTGACGAGCTCTTCCAGAAAGTCAGGTTGTGCTTTTGCTTTAGTATCTATTCAAAAGCAATTTCTTAATGTTTATTCAAAAAACATTACATTTTGGCTAAAAGCTATTATGGGAAAACAACATTCGAAAAAAATTATCGCGAACTCACACATTATTCATTTGTTAAAGAACTGAACAAGTCCTATCTTATATAATGATTTCTTAAATTAAGGAACAAAGTGACTATGAATTACAATGCTTTGAAATTTCTGATTTTAATAACTGTTTAATCAGGCCTATGTCTGCGTAAAACTAACTGCACTTAACCATTTTTGCTGCGAAATTCTAATTACTCATTGAGATTTACAGGTAAATAAGGCGTGCTCTTAAATATGCTTTGATAAATCATTTTCCATCGTAAACTTTACTTTTCATTCATATCTTTTATAATCGAGTGAACTCTGTTAGTGGGTACGTGCACGCAGGCATGTTAATAAATCCGATAATTATTGGCCATGAAATTTTGAAGCAAATAACATGTATGCTTTCCCTGATATGGACAACCTGCAGATAAGCTGTCTCGTATTTAAGGCTAGACTTTATAAAATGATAATGCGTATATAACAGCGATTCTTAAAAATTCATTAAAGTCACATGGTGATATAACAGACTGTACTCTTATTCCTACTACCTTGTCCAGGAACCAAGCTGGTCCTGCTCCTGTGTTGTCATGGCCGATGCGGACCTTCTGTAGTTCTCCGAGATGATGACTGCTGTAAAGGTTAAATGTATCCACCCTGCGACAAAATAGGACAACATTTATGTACATTTCACAACCAGTCTTCTGCAATGTGTCTCACGCGCAAGAAATCAAAACGCAAACGAATTTTTCACGGATGAGTGACCAATGTAAATAACGCAAGATAGTCGGTGTTTGATGAACCAATCAGAGCGGGCGAATGTACTATTCACCAGTTAGCTTCATAGTAACAACCAATATTCACCTTACTAAAAATATTCAAAGAATTTAAAGGCTTAATGGTTACTTGACTTCAAAAACAGGGTATTACTTCCTGTAGAGGACACAGATTTAAACAAGGTTTCTGACTGGTCGAAATTAGGTTGGAGTAAGCTTTACCTTTCTGTTTTGTTCAATAATGTCTGTAATCTACAAGAAGTTATAGCCCAAATATTTAAAGTAATGGTCTATGGCTAGCAAGTTGAATTGATAAATATGATAAAGATGACTTATTTTTTCCAAGAAGTAGAAACTATGATGTCACACAGCAAGTTACTTCCTTTTTAAATCTTTTGTTTTAACCATGTCGTAACCCTTTGTGTTTTGGTTATTGTTTGCGATATTGTAAAACGGACTCATCAGTTTTGCATTTTTGTGCTACCGTTGTTGTAGGAGTAAGTTGTTCCTCTGTGCTGGCCGAAGTTTAAGCGTAGAGGCCAACAAAACCAAAAACAAGGAAAAGAATTAATATTTTTAGGGGATTTAATTCCCTTTAATGATTTTATGACAAAAGATAAATTCAATGAGACTGAAATAGTTGTACACTCTACTTACGATCCTTTCTCAAATGTATTCCCATCATTGTCAATCTTCATTTCTCCCAGAATACCTTTCTCCCCGATCAAAGTAATAGAAACATTGGCGTCTGTTCCTGCCCCGAACTTGTCTCCGGTGTGGACATTAACAATGTATTCATAACCTAACGGGTAAAAGAATTTATTGATAAATCGGTTCTTTTTTTTTTTTTGCAAGTCCTTATATCGCAGCACCAGTAACTTCTCCTATATCATTACAACAAGACTTCATGATGGAATTAATGCTCGATCAAAAACGACAGCTGTCCCAAAACTGATTTATTTGTACGTCTCAAAACTCCAAAAAGTAACAGGAACCGCAAGAAACTGTTTAGTTTTTGAACTTTAGTATCAAAGAAGGGTTTTACTTTTCATCTGAATGTTAAGAAATAAACGATATGGGGGATTTAAAAACTAGCAACCAACAAAGACGCGTCAAGTAAAACAGATACGAATTGAGGCAATTTGATAATACAAGAATTGAGGTGCGTATAAAAGAAAGTCGATCCCTGAACAGCTGTTACGACGCGATGCTTGAACTGACGAACGGAAAACAGAATGATTAAATGAATTAATGAATGGATGGATGGATGGATGCACTGCTCAATGAATAGGGTTAATAGGTTGATTGGTTATGAAACTTGACTTTCTTTTCATAGGGTTTGGTTCTCCTTTTCCCTATAGCAATATGATGTTGACTGTGTACAAACAAGAAAAGGTCAATAGATTAATGAAGCATCACACCAGGAACAAAAGATTCTAACCGTGATCATGCACACAACCTGAATTAAAGAGACACTGCAAACGTCTTTGTAGATCGCTAAGTTTTACAACCAGTCCCCTGCAACAACTTTGATTGCACGGATAGATGGGATGATGATAAGTGCACACCAGTTAAACGTACAAACGAGTAGTGGCTGAATACAAGCACAGTTTCTTGGATACATAATTTCGTTTACTTACACGAGACCGATAGTTGCACAAAGACGATTAGTGAAGAAATCAGAGATAAACCTTTCATGTATAATATAACAACATAGTTGATGTTCGCGGGCGTAAATATGTTTTGGGCCCGACTCTGGCTCATTTTGTCCGTTAGAGCCCGGATAATACGCCACAATACTCGTACAAGTTTTAGACTCAAATTTTTTTTCTCTTTCTTCGTTAGCTACCAAGAGCTGTATTTTAATGAAGCAGAATGCATATGTAAAAATGGCGCCAGTAAAGATTTGCCTATTTCTGGTTGCATAGTGCGCATAGTTAAAAAAATAGTAAAATATTGGATTGGATAAAAGGAGATATATATGGATGTTTGCTTAGACGGACATATACATCGATGAACGGACGAATGGACGCGTACAACATTACACAAACACATGCACACATGATGTTCTTTGATTTGATAACACATTGACAGACAAATAAAGTGAATGGAGGATGTATTTAGATGCTGAAACAAACAGACAAATCGACCTACAGACGGATGAAAAACTGTCAGTTTTGCACTTAGCTCCTTGATTTTGCATTAAATTAAAGCATGGACAAGAAATGGACTCTGACACAAAAAGATGAATAGACCTACGGACAGAAAATACAGATGTGGAAGCAGGGATGGACTTGAATGGGGCGAATGGCATGGCGGATGGACGCTAGGATATTAATAAAGTTAGTGACGCTCACCCGAAGCCTTCAGTTGCTCTTCAGTGAGACCATCGCCGCCTTTAGTTGCAGGTTTTATAAGATTGGTCGTTGTAATTGTCGTCACCGTTCTGACGCCACCTTCAGGTTTGTCTTGGACTTCTTCTGTGAAAAGAAATCAAGATCAAATGACAAATATCAAAACAAAGTCAGAGGCCGTCGCCACAAACTGTTAACTTTGTACAAACCTGGTCCCTTCTTTCGGTCGGGATTTTCAATCTCACGCACAGTAAGGCCATCATCGTCATCCGGGAACCAGCGACCACAAGGAAATTCATAGTTACTGCCATCCCTTTTATCTTCAACGGTTACCTGGACAAAACCGTTAAAGGTGAATACTTAAAAAATAATCAATGATACAAATACCGTAAATTCTTAATTCTCTCTAGACATTAGTCCGAAAACAAAATTGTTTAACCTATCATCACTTTTTTTACTGTGTATAATAATATTCCTAACTACATCTATTGTACATACCCGAAAAAAAAAAGTTTTTAGTTTAATTACTGGATTCGGATTAAGTATTTTGGGGGCATTTGACTACCGCTGACCAGCACATAACATTTATACATGAAGAAATTGAAAAATTTTCAAAGCGCTAAATTTAGGATAAAGAACGCTAGTAATAAACTACATTAATATCATGGTGAGATCCGATGAAATATCAAATGATGGCTCGAGTGAGACCGTTTCTACGATAAAATAAGTCTGCAATACGCTACGTTTTTGTCGTCTGTGGAGTCTAAGGAGTCATCAAAGTGAAATGACTTTGATGAGACCATTGACGGCGAAAGCTTAGTGTTTTACAACTTTGTTTAAATTAGAAACAGCCTCATGCCAACCAACTTTTAGTTTTTCGTTGCACAAACTTGCTACTGAAGGACAATCTCAAAAAGTTAAATTCAGGTTTATTCACCTTATACAAGAACCAAGCTGGTCCCAATCCACTGTTGTCATGGCCGATGCGGATCTTCTGAAGTTCTCCAAGGTGAACACTGCTCCACATATTAAAAGTTTCCACCCTAAATAATGACAAATACGATTTATAATACATTCGAGAATTAGTATTACGAATAAGCTTCGCTACACTGGTTAATACAACTATTTATTTCATATTGTCAATAAAAATTGAATAATAAATTGTTGACGCTAATACACAACTCGGTCTCAGTTTAGCTCCCTGCAGAAGCTCGGTTACTCATAACCCTACCCCTACCGGAAGGTTACTCATAACCTTACCCTACCCCTACCGGAAGGTTAGAGAGCTGAGTGAACTACTAACAACTTAGATCTTTAACAGCTACTCTGTCTATGGAAAGCATCCCAAGGCACTAATGTAATGGATGCCAGATTGCACGCTTTTTATTCTTGTGGGAGCGTCATTGGTGAACAAGAAAATCAAATAAGAAATCAAATAAGAATTTAGCGCCTTTCAGAACGGTAAACCTTTAGACGTATTTAGTAAATAAACATAATTAGCAAATTCGTCTGACTCGGAGAGAAAGGCTTAGACTGCACAACTCCATTGGTTTCATCGCAAAAGCTATAACGGGGATTGAATCTATGACCGACAGTCGAATTCAATAATAAAGATTTCTTGCCTGAACAGAAAGTATTCTTTTCCACTAAAGGAATCATTGATAGAATTTTTTAATGAAAGAAAACGAGAAGAAATAAAAGAAGAAGTGTAACAGACAAGACGCTGAATATGATATAGGTAACTTTCAGCTTGTTCAGTTGACGTCAGTTTGTTTGTTTGTTTTCACCATCCAGCAGTTTCGGTCATCTTAAAGACGTCAGTTTTGACCGCGTTGTAGATGTAAGGAAGTTTTGGCAATAAGCTAAGTAACAGGTGATACCATCTATTTAGCTGTATTGACCTTCTATACACTCAAGACAGGTATATAAAACTAAATTCAATTCAAGTGAAGGGTATTTACAGTCCTTGTGTGATTGTTAGCAGATAAACTGCTCTAATGGGTATTACTTCATTTATAGAGGACACAGGATTTAACAAGGTTTGTGATTGGCAGAAATGAGGCTGGGGTAAGCTCTATCTTTCTTTTGATTGGTTGAAATATCTGTCCTCTACACGATATAAAAGCCGCTCTAATTCACTCATTTGACTAAGGAATAGAAATACCAAACAAAAATTCTGGAATTATTCTTTAATATTTATAGCGCAGTTACTTACGATCCCTTCTCAAACGTGTTGCCTTCATTATCAATCTTCATTTCTCCCAAGATGCCATTCTCTCCAATCAGGGTGATGACAACATTAGCGTCAGTTCCGGCCCCAAACTTGTCTCCAGTATGTACATTAACAATATACTCAAAACCTGCGCATTAAAATATCTTATCAAATCTGGAGAGTATGTGTGTTTTGATTGGTATATATAAGTGTGTTTTCATAGCGATATGAAGAACGAAAACGACGTGAGTAATTGGCAAATATTTGAGTTACATTTTTAGCTTCATTAACAAATGTGCTCCATTTTTAATAAGATTACAAAAACTGAAGCACTGTATATCGAGAATCTTTTGTCAAAAATATGAGATCGATAAGATAGAATTGGTTTCCAAAATTTTGAAACCGTATGATATTCTTATAGAAACTGCTCGCACAGAGTCAAATATTTCATCAACGACGATTCGGCTCTATTGTTAGTGTTATATTTTGTGTATCATCTATCTTTGTTATAAGATGCATGGAAAAGTAATTTTAATACAATAAATTGAACATGTTCTCAGCGTTTTCACGGCCTGGTGAAAAGGTCAGCCAATTTGTAAGAGTTCTCAAAAAAAACACAGTTAAAAAACGAAGATATCTCGAGCATAGTTTTTACTTATGTATTTTTTTCCATATATAGCAACAGCAATCACCAAAACCATCAACACTACATTCGCATGGATGTAAATACTTTCATTTTTTTTCTCTTAGCTTGTATCAACAAATCTTTTATGTATTGTTTCTGCAAGTCTGCATGGTTTTCACTCAGTAGCGATCAAAGCTTCGTTTGGTGACCCCATTCATAAAAGATTATTATAGTTCTTAGTCATTCAAGATTCTAAAATTAGAATGAACACTTTGAAAAATTTGCAGATTCCGCGTAACTATATACAAAACGCATAGTCATACGCGTAATTTCATTTCGAAGGAATTAAATTTTGCATTGCTAAAAACTAAATTATCAAAATAAAACAAAACTGTGAAAGATGTTTTTAAGGAATAAATCAGAGAGTCAGCGTCAGTCATTGCTAGGCTGTGTGACCGCGCGACGCGGTTCCAGTTCTAGACCCGTAAAATCGACCCTTGCTCACC
>JAOTRI020000225.1:0-19447 GCA_028564885.2 Zoanthus sanctaehelenae | reverse complement strand
ACCTCGGTCGCTGGTACAGACCTCACTGCGTTTGGTCTTTACTGGCGACCATGGTCAAGATTCTCCCATACAGACCGACCGCTCAGAGATAATTATAACACTTTAATAATAAGAGATAATTATAACACTTTTCTTGATAACACTTAGACCTCAAGGACAAATGGACTACGAGTCAATAGCCCACAAGGCACCTTAGGCCCAATGAGCTATTCAAATTAGTAGTTTATGAGGCCGAGAGGTCTAATCGGCATGCGCAAATTAAATTAGCGATGAGATCTGATATCATAAAAAAACGGCGTTCATTACTATTTTGGCCCACCGTCTGTTCTCAACTAGTAGACTATCACAAACACATCTCTTTTAGAGTAGCCAATAAGAATGCAGCATGCGTGCTAGTTCCTCAATTGGTGTATACTAAAATTAATTATTTGCTCCCACGTTTAAATAAATCGGGGACATTAATTCGTGACTTTTGAAGATCCACACCGTTTAGTAACTCCAAGTTCATTTTTTCAAATTTCTTCTCCTCTCTTGAATATTCTGTTCCCGTGTTTAGTATAGTTTTGGATAGCAATTGGACACATAGTTTGTTACTCTGTACCTCGCTTATTAAGTTCTTCAATTTCATATTGCGCGTTTATTCTAAAGCCTACATTGAAAATTAAACCGAGACGAACGAGAATTCAAGACCAGATCAGTAAGAGCTTGTTTAAACTTTCTCCCAGACTTTAGCCTCGATTTTCACCGGCTAAAAAGACACATCGAGAGAGCATGATGTTTTTCTTTCAAAAAATTATTGTTCCCAGAATTATCAAAGTGAAAGACGATAAACTTATACTGCACTAAAGGTTTAATTAACAATTAGACCTCAAGGCCGCACATGAGGCAGAAGGCCGAATAGGCTATTGCCTTGTAGTTCATAAGAGAGTTCTAATTGTTTCACTATTATTTTTTATCAATGTTTCACTATTTTCCAACATATTGGGCCAAATTTAATATAAATAAAAGCTAATTTGGAGATGCTAAACGAGTGAATTCTTCAATTTGCAACTCTCGTTTGCATCCGTAAAAAAATCTATGAAAAAGTAACAATATTTCTGTTTTCTAATGCTTGTAACTTATGATTGAATATTTTCATTCCACACTTGGCAGCTTTAGTTCTTGTAAATAGTCACTTGCCACTTCTGCAAAACGCGAAGGAGCTTCCATTGTTTTTGCAAAATTCCGGGGATTGTCACCTCGTACTATCACGAACAGCCCGAGGTTTGGGAGCAAATCAGATTGTAGTGTATGTAATATAGCTCTTACGTAGGAAAATTCTGTGTGATAGCCAACTAGAAGAGAAAAAATGGTAGTCTAAAATAGTATTGAGCCACGTTTTGCTATAATATCAAAGGATTTTATCAACAATATAACTTGTACATCTTTTTTTTCAGCGATAGACCTCTCGGCCTTATGAACTACGGGTCAGAACAGCTCAGCAGGCCTAATGACTGATAGTCCAAATGTCCTCGAGGTCTAATTGCTATTTATTTCATGAAACTCTATATAAATTTTCAAACCGTAGAAACAACCAGACACGTTGTTCATGTTCTTTTTGTGCTACATAACGCGTGTAACCTATAAATAGAAATGTAATACCTTTCGCTCCGAGGACAATGTGAAAACTAACTTCACCATTTACACCAGAATCCGAGTCACGAGCCAATAATTTGAAGATTGCTGTCCTTTCGCGCGTATGGCTGTTTACCATGGCAACAAATTGTCCATTTATTGTCTTCATTGCAAACACTGGACTATTATCATTGGTATCCTCTACCTTAACCACAACGATCACGTTGACGTAATCTTTTGGCTTCTTCTGGTTTGTTACCTTAAACCAAAACGTTATCATTGGTCAAACCTCCTTAAGAGATTAGCTGTTTCGGATTCAAGCTCAGAGGAGAATTTAAGTCGTCACAAATTTTAAGAATAGATGATTAAGTGTATTTGAAAACTTAAAGTTTAATGAAAACTACTACAGCCAAATGTAAAGTACTAATCGGCTAATCATCACAACATACTTTGACCCCGTTTACACTTGGTAGAGTATTTCAAAACTATTATCCCTGGGTTTCATTCTAAAATTGTTTAAAGCTGGGAACCACTTTGTCACCGTCTAGGGAAGGCAGATCTAGAAAGCCTAGATAAGTCACCATATAACACAGAAAGCCTACGTTAGTCACCTAATGACACAAAAAAGCTGCAACAATTCGAAACATCGTTGGGAACTGTCAGCCAATATCTCCGGCTAGATCTTCAGATGTTCTTTATAAATTCAAAACTCACGTGCCTTCAAAAGTGCAATTAAAACAATTATGCATCTTCTTAAATTTCTTTTGTAAATAACAATCAAAGATTGCTAATGGTATCTATAATGCTAGCTCAATAGTTTATGAGCCTAGTAGCCCATGGAGCCGGCGCTTATCACCGGTTTCTGTAGTGTTAAGACTAATACTAGTATCTATAATGCCAGCGCAATACTCTATGAGCCTAGAAGCCCATGGAGCCGGCGCTTATCATCGGTTTCTGTAGTGTTAAGACTAATACTAGTATCTATAATGCTAGCTCAATACTCTATGAGCCTAGAAGCCCATGGGGCTGGCGCTTATCATCGGTTTCTGTAGTGTTATGGTTAATACTAGTATCTATAATGCTAGCTCAATACTCTATGAGCCTAGAAGCCCATGGAGCCGGCGCTTATTATCGGTTTTTGTAGTGTTAAGATTAATACTAGTATCTATGATGCTAGTGGAGCGGATGGTGCCTATCTTCGCTTTCTGTAATCCTAAGTGGATGAGAGTTATTAGGGAGTCAGACTGGCGTAGTGGTCATCAATCGGGCATCCCACTTCTACAGCCCGTTTCTGAGTCATTTTCTAAATAAATTCCAAAATTCGATGTTGATTATCAGATCAATAGTCAAGTTTTACAGGTGTTTTTGTCTCGATCTTCCAGAGACTCGCAAGGTTTTCAACAGTAGGTTTCTTTAAAACTTCTTGTACATTTTAAAACAGCACATGGCATGGTGAATCTTTTAACTAATAAATTTGAATTAAAGCTGCTGTTGCTTGATATCTTAGTTTGTATTCATGAGTACTGAATCGGTGTTTCAGAGGACCTGGGCTCGAATCCCGATGAAGAATGATGAAAGTTTTTTCATGTTTTTCATTTACAAGGCTTCAACTTGGTAAATAAGCGTGAAGATTAATTGGTGACTCAGGCTGGCATAGTGGTCATCGATCGTACCTCCCACCTCTACGACCAGGGATCAATTCCTGGGCTCCACATGTGGGCTGAGATTTGTTGATCTCAATCTGACACGAGGATTTTTCTCTGGGTACACCATATTTTCACTCTCTGCAAAGTCGATTTTCACGCCAAAATCTGAGCCGCCGAGTAATTAAACATTAGCCTTTGGTTAAGAAGAATGGGTAACTACTTCCTAAAATAAAGTATTTATATATTTATTATTTATTAATGTATTAATTTAATTAATTATTTATTTATTTATTTACCTATTTATTAATAACTTTAACTTCCAAAGTGCTTGATGTTATTATCAACTACAACCACAAAACTAAAATCATTAAATCCACTTACTTGTATTATTAGTGTATGCGACTTTCTGCTCTCGTAATCCAGCTCTTCTTTTAAATAAACAGCACCGTTTATACGGTTTATTTTAAAGGGAGAGTACAATGGCGAAACTATGGAGAAAATGGCGTTATCTACTCTAGAGACAGGCTGCAGTGTAGTTATTATACTCTCTGTTGGTATGTCTTCCCTCACGGTCACCGCCAATTCAGGTTGATTTATATCGTATTTGAGAAAAACTAGTCGAGCCAAAGAACTACTGTACTGCGGAGGATCGCCATTATCACTCACATTAACAGTAAAGGAGTACGGATTATTTAGATCACTGAGAGACCGCCTTGATCTTACAATACCTGTCTTGTCTATGGCAAAGTACGAACTTGCAACTATGTTGGTGATGGCAAAAGATAAATCATCACCATCTTTGTCCTGAACTTCAAGTCTCATGACACTGCTTCCAATGGCGGCATTCAGTGACACTTGTCCTTCAACGACGCCTTTTATCGAGTTTAGTATTTCCGGTCTGTTGTCATTTTCATTTACCACGTCTATTGTAACTTTACCCTTGCTCAGTCTACCTTTGATATCCTCCGCCAGGACGACTAACTTGTACATAGACCTCTCCTCACGATCAAGCATTTTGGCGGTTCGTATTTCACCTGTTCCAGGATGGATTTTAAATATTCCAGCTTCGTTTCCGGAAAAAATCTTGTAAATGATTGGCTCCACACTTGCTGCAGATACTGTTACAATTTTCACGCCAGGTTGCACGTTTTCCAAAACGTGACCCACTAATGAAGAAGCAAGAAACTGCGGAGGACCATTTATAGCGCGTATTCTGATGGAAACTCTAACGGATATGTGCCGAGAAGGGATGCCGAGATCACGCGCAAATATCTTAATACGGACTGATTGTAAAGTAGCGAGTTGTCTTCGTAAGTTTAAGGATCCAGTCTCTGGGTCAACAAAAAATATTTCCGAGTGCTCACTTTTGGCTATATCAAACCTGTCAAGAATTTATACAAGAATCAGAAATTTTAATTATTTCAAATTTTACAAACAAAAACAAAACTGCAAAACCTTCACTTTGTGTATTCTCTCCATTATAAATTATACAGTTTGATTGAAAACGTAAATTGAATATTGCGCTCTTCAAGCCACACATGTTCATTGTCAAAACTGAATCAGTTTTCAAACCATAAGAGGCCGGGAGAATGAGTACTAGCCAAAATTGAATGGTGTTGGTTCAAACACTCTTGTTCCATCCGACACTAAAAGCCAACCATATCGATTGTTCATTAGCAATACGTGGCTCATAAAGCCGTCGCTTATCTCCAATTTCTGTAGTGTTAAGCGGATGAGAGTCTTTTGACTCCCGTGGACGGGACACTAATCCTTCGCAGGTTAGCTCCCAGCAAACGCTGGTACTCATTTACCTACCTCGCAAGGATGGAAAGCTGAGTTGGCTTAGGCGGAAAAGAAGGCCACAAAAATATTCGAATCTGGGCAGAAACGGGATCGAACTGGGGACCTTGTGGTGGGAAAGCAAAGATCATACAGCTACGCCGATCGTGTCCGACACTATGCTACAATATCAAAATATTTAGTTTACTAAACAATCGTACAACAAATTCAACATAATCACTTTTATTTTAATTTACGTGTAGTTTATGTAACAATTTTGTAATATTTTGAATGTGTGTACTTTGTGCTTTTTTTTCTGCCAAATAAATAAGCTGCAACTGAAACAGAGTTATCGGACAAGCTGCAAGAGAACGACAAAGTAATACATCCAATTAAATCAGTAACAAGACAATACAAAAACTCAATGACGAGTAACAAAAAAACACAGAACTTGGGTCATAGTTCATTTGTTACCTTATCATTGCATTGAGCCCCCTGTCCAGATCAGCCGCATAAAGTTGCAAAATAGGGAAACCAATGGGAGCGTTGAATGGAATGGACACCCGATATGATGGAGCAGCTAAATACGGATCGTTGTCATTCTCGTCCTCAACTACTATGATTACTTGGGCTAGGCAGCTAAGCGAAGGTCGCCCGCCGTCAGTCGCACGGACAGTGAGAATGTGCAGCGGTGTCATCTCTCTGTAGGATAAACTGGCGTGCTAATTATCAAATATCATCTGACCTTGAGATAAATAATTAACAAATATTCACTGAAATGTAATCAACACTAAAATGGCTGCTAACTAACAAAAATTCTTTGAATTTAAGGTGAATATTAAAGTTTATTTCCCGAGATTTAAGCCACTAATTTTCTCCACCTTCTTGTCCTTGCCGGCTCTTATTACAGCTGAGAATATAGGTATCAGTTCTGAAGAGCCTAAGTCTCACGTTGTCAGCCGTTTCCACAAAACAGGAAAAATAAAAGCTGCCGAGGAAGAAAATTTTGTTTGTTTATTAAATACAAGGGACAGCATACTACTTCACTTTCAAACGGAGCATGTTTTGTAAAAAGCTTTAATACTGAACAGCTAGCTAAATCCATTCGAGTCATGGGGCCGGCGCAGAACTCCGATTTCTGTAGTGTTGACACTAATCCATTGCAAGTTAGCTCCCAGCAGACGCTGGTACTCAATTACCTACCCCCGAAGGATGAGAGCTGAGTTGGCTTAGGCGGAAAAGAAGGTCATACGAATATTCGAATTTCGGCAAAGTGCCGGGATCGAACTGGAGACCTTGTGGCTGGAAAGCAGAGATCTTACCAACTGCACCAACCACGTCCATCCTTTACTACTGTATACTCTAATAGGAATTCAATCTTGTAACAGCTAACTTACCTGTCCATAACAGTCGTTCCCGTTTTAACTAAATTGGTTCCTTCTATAAAAAACATGCCATCCGAGGTAATATCTTCAGTGTCGACGATACTATATGTCAACCTTCCATTGTTGTCGCCATCGAGATCGTATGCAGTCAAGCCTCCAATCGCATCTCCTTCCTTAACAACATTTTCTCGAACATAAATTTTAAACGAGGGTGAGCGAAAAACGGGTGCGTTATCATTCACATCTAAAATGGTCACCAAAACATCAGGCACTATAACGCGTAGCGAAGAATTTTCTCCTTTACGTACGTTTACGTTGATGTTCAGTTCGTACTTTGACACCCTCTCTCTGTCCAGCGGACGAATAGTTCTCAAATTTCCAGTAACATCAATGCAAAATACGTTGCCATGGTTACCACTGTCAATGCTGTAATGGAGTGCAGAGGCGATTGAATATTTGGGTTTAACGGCCATAATCTTGCTACCAGCCACAGTGGTTTCGAGAATAGACTTTCGAAAGACAGAACCCGTAAAGCTTGGAGCACTTGGAGCAGCATTGACAATAACCTAAACAAAGACGTTTTACAGTTAACCAAGCAAACCTTCGAAAATAGGGCGGAATGTATCAGCTGGAAGAGGAGCAGTTATAGACTGGGCCGTACGTAGCTATTTTTAGCTTAAGGGGGGATGGGGGAGATAGAGAGAGAAGGGGGAGGGAGGGCAGCTGGGGTTGGAATAAAAATACTGTTTTTTCCCCAACGGTTTTATTTACAAGCTATGCTTACTAATCGTCTTCGGTAATTAGTGATATAATAACGGGCTCTAACTGTTCACTCTTTTCAGGCTATATAAAACTTGAGAAGCTGCTGCTAATAAACAAACGACCATTCAGTGTGCACTCTTATATGCCTTGGACAGACGTCAAAGGGAAAGCCGAAAGTCGTGTAAGTTGGCGTTCAATGGTAAATAACCTATGCTCCCCATGGAGCTAAGGGCCTAAGTAAGCAAGTAAGTGAATGAGTGAGTGAGTAAGTACGTAAGTTAGTGAGTAAGTAAGTGAGTGAGTGAGTGAGTAAGTAAGTAAGTCAGTGAGTGAGTAAGTGAGTGAGTAAGTGAGTGAGTGAGTAAGCAAGTAAGTGAGTAAGTGAGTAAGTAAGCAAGTAAGTAATTGGGTGAGTGAGTAAGTGAGTGAGTGAGTGAGTGAGTAAGTGAGTGAGTGAGCGAGTGAATAAGTGAGTAAGCAAGTAAGTGAGTAAGTAAGTTAGTGAGTGAGTGAGTAAGTAAACGAGTAAGTAAGTAAGTAAGTGACATATGAAGGGCGAGTTCACACAGCCATGGTAAAACTGTTTAACACATTTGAACAAGATTCAGTCTAATAGCAGCACCCCGTCTGACTGGTTTTAGTTTTCGTTGGTTTGTTCAAGATATTTGTTTTGATAGCTGAATACTTGGCCATCAAGAAGCTTATGACCGTCTTGGAATTTGTAGCTCGTGTTCCTCTCCGAAGGCGTTCTTGGTAACTAGCCCGTGAAGAGAAAGATAAGTGAATAATGAAAGTAGGATCAATTTCACAGTTCTCTGAGTGTAGACATCCACATGTGTGATACTTTCGTGTTGTTGTCAAATAATCTCGGTCCAAACGGCGATTCATCGTAAATGTAATTAACCATGGCTAAATGACTGCCAGTGATGCGAAGGTGCTCTACGTAAATAACGATGGTAAAAAAAACTGCCGTGTGAACGCGGCAGAAATCTAGATCTTATGATGCAAATGATGGATTCATTATACTTTTCAACAACGCTAGCTAAATTATTTACAAGCCATGTGGCAATGTAACAGGATCTTATCCGCGGCTTCTGTAATGTTAAACAGATGAGGAGTCTTACTCTTCCTGGACGGAAACAGGAGCCCATAAGTAGGAGCGAGCAACTCCCATAATAGACCAATGTCACGGAGTTTTCACAAACAGGTTTATTTTTAGTTTGCTTTTAACAAGAAATTTCTATAGAAGTTTCAGTCCCGGAGAAATTAGACACTTCATACAAATTACCAGAGATGTTATTGATCAAGTTTGGACGCAAGTGATTGGTTTGAATTCGCAATAACTGAACTAAAAATTAGTCGGTTCGTAAAAACGCCGTGGCACTAGAACATTGAATTTGCTCGCTCCTACTTATGGGCTCCTGACGGAACACTATCACGGAAGGTTAGAAAACTGATTAAGCTTAGGCAGAAATAAAGGTCACACAAAATATATATTCAAATCTCATGCAGCAGAACCAGAAATTGCACTGGGAACCTTGTATCAAGAAGACAGAGGTATGCGAAAAGCACGCCCGCCCAACATTGCAACAATCGGTAGGTAAGTAAAAAAAACATGACAAACTTGAGGATTGAAAATACTGCAGTATTGCCACTAAGATGAAGGTAGCCTGTAGTCTGTGTACACAGGCTTAGATGAAGGCAGTGGGAACTGTTGAAACAACTAAAAAAAGTCGTTATTTTTGACAAATTCTTGGAGAGAAGAATTTTGGAGGCTACTGCAATAAAAAAGGTATGTTTTTTCGTCTTTCAACAAAAAAAGGAATCGGAAATATAGGTTAACTATTAGCAGTGCTACCCAAATCACTTCCTAGTTTTGAGAAACAAAATTGTTCCTAATTATAAGCGGTAATTTCAAAACGCAAATCAAAAATCAATTTCATGAACACTTTGGGTTTAGGTTATTGAAGATCATCTTGACAAGAAGACAAAACTTACCCTGATATTTGCTGCACCTTTTAGTTTACCATCAGAAGCAGTAACAACAAACGTATAGGACATTTTGTTCAAGTTATTCCCCGTAGTAGTAATGACACCAGTATGCTCATCGATTTTAAAGTCATCATTTCCTGGTTCCAATTCATAAGTGATATCATCCAAATCTTTGTCGTATGCTGTTACCTTGGTAACCAATATACGTCCCTTTGGTGTCAGCGAGGGCGACGATCCACTCTGATATAAGTACTACATAACAACAACAAATAATAATTAAAATAAATGAAGAGCAAGGGCACGAGTTAAACACTGATCCTAGTATTCGTCAGTTCAGTTGCACCATTTAAAAGCACTAAGATTTTTGTTTGTCCCAATCCACATCGACTGGTTGGCAAGCGTCTAATCAAGTTGTATCCCAGGTGCACTGTAGTTTGATTAAGTGATAACCGAATTTGGGTTAATAGTTTCTACTTCATGGAACATGCATATTGATAACATGTTATCTAAATCCTCAAGTCGATTATAAATCCTTAGGAATTGCAAAGCCTAGGGATACCCTTCCGAACAATTATCAAAATTATTTGACTCTTTGATTCTGCAAATATTCACATATGTAATAAAAGTCTGGGAGGCCGCCTTTTATATCAAAGATCGAGAAAGAATTGATAGATTTTTTAAAAGAGCCGCCAGATTTGTTTACACAAAGAGAAATACAACCATTTCGGAACTTATAAGACAACACGATGAGAAACTCTTTAAACAAATAATTACAAAAGAACAACATATTTTAAAAGACCTACTACCTTTCAAAGCGGTTATATCGTGATGGTATATCACGGTCATCAGTTAAGTAGCCTTTGCAGTAAGCGAACGAAAGCCGGTCTAGTTGATTGCAGACGTCATTTCACGCAACAGAAAGGTTTAATGGTCATTGCTGTTATCCTTCTGGCCAAAAAATACGTGCAAAGCCGCAGTCTGATTGGAAATGGGTTGTAATGGTTTTCCTTGCTTTACTGGCGTTGTTCAGTTACTGTGCTCACTTAGTGGATGGCTCCACCTAAACTGTTCTTCAATTGGTACAGGATTTAATGGAGCCGAAACCAATTGTAGAGTTACACACAATCTGGGCATCCTGCTGATGAACAGTGGCTGTTTTGCTATTTTTTTCAGCGGCATTGTACTGAGTTATGTCTGTTTAGATATCTATTTGTAAATGCACTTACAGAAAGTAAAGAAATACTAAATTTCACATCGCACATAGTTTGCCATTAACTACATTTTGATTAGATGAATTAGGATTGACTTTGATAAAGGCAACCTACTTTGTTCTAACAGAACAGCAGGCCTCAGCAGAATTAAATACCAAAATAGAACAAAAAGACATCTTGAACACAGCAAATATGTTCTAAATCGACCACTCTTTTAAAATGTTTTTAGTTTAGGTTTTATAGCCAAATAGGAGAAACCCTCCATGATAGGCTGATATTATTGGTTTAGTATATCTGTGACTGCAGCTATTTTGATAAAGGAAACATTAGATACCTGAAGTATAAACATCATACTCACTCTGTCAAAGTTCTGGTGTGAAAACATTTGAGCCCTAATTCCTAAACTCAAAAACAGAGCATCTAAAGTATAGAACTTTTATGTAACTTCATAAAACCCGAGGCCTGGCGTTTGAACTGCCTTGAATCCTCAACACTAGTTAGCCTTGTTTTGCTCGAAAAAGCACATACATACCTGGTACTCTGCCATCTTGTTTATAGTAACTTCGAAAGGATCTCTTGCTGTAGCGAACCTCGGATGATTGTCATTCACATTGAAAACATCAACAAATAGTGATACCTACGCAACAAGAAACAAACATGGACGTAAGGCTTAAGGGAGAAACTAATAGATAGATACTTGGCTAATAAAGAATTGACTGTTTCCCCTCTAAAAACGGTTTAGCAGCAAAAATGGAATTCAGCATACTAACTGTTAAGGATAGAACGCAAATCAGCTTTGGTTAGAAAGAAAGTCACACTAATGTTCAATTCAGAAGTTCAATTCTATCTATCGACCTTAATTTGCAAGGATGAAAATCTGAGTCATTTTTGGTGGGAAAGGTCACACAAATGTTCAGTTCAGAAGTTGGTTCTCCATCTATCGATCTTGCAATGACGAGAAACTAAGTTTGTTTTGGAAGAAAAATGTTCAAAACAAAAGCTGGCACTCAATTTACAAATCCTGAAAGATTCAAAACTGAGTCAGCTTTGGTGGAACAGAAGGTCACACAAATGTTCAAAACAGAAGCTGGTACGAAAGAGAAACTTACAGGGATGGGAAGGACGTGCGCCGTGCACATATAGCGCATAAATTCAAAACACTAGCCGCTAGCGGGCCGAGACCCAGGCCGTTCCCACAGTACATTTTCTCTTACAATGGTAGATGTCATGTTTTTGGACATAATCCAAAATCGGTTGTTCTTTTTTTACTAATGCCATACTGAAAAATTTGATGTCGGTAACTGAAAATAAAAACAATTTTAAAGGAGCTTCCGAAGGTTTGTTTTTGTACAAACACATGTTTATTAGAGTTAATATATTAGTTAACACATTGTTAATATATCTTAATAGTTAGCAGTGGAAAACAAAAACAATTTTAAAGGAGCTCCAGAAGGTTTGTTTTTGTACAAACACATGTTTATTAGAGTTAATATATTAGTTAATACATTGTTAATATATTTTGATAGTTGGCAGTGGAATCAGAAAGTTTCGGGCTTCTAATTATTTGCCGGAAAAAAAACACAAAAAGTTGAGTCCAAAGTTCGCATATTTGACAATTTTCGAGGTTAACAAATATTAATTTTTATTATATATATAAGTAACTTCAAAAGTATTTTTGTATCACGTTAGAATGAAGAAACTTTTGCTTTACTGAAATTTCTTACAAAACAACCTTACTTATACAGGGCTCGAGATCGGTCACATTTGCGACAAATTTTTTACTTTTGCGAACAGCGGTCGCAACTTGGTGACCAGTATTTATCTCCGATAACTAACTATCCTCCAGGAGTCGCTACCTTACTAGTACTTTTCAATTTTTTTAAATTTTTGTGATTAAAATTTAGCAACCAGTCGAAAAAATGCGACCAAGAAATTTTATAAATTTCGAGCTTTGACTTATTGGTAATCATGGCAAAAACAGCTTTGCTTTTTGATAGTTTGTCTAACAACTTTTTCGACTTTAAACAGTTGTCGAAACTACAAATGACTTTCTACAAAAACTTTCAAATTTATAAATACAATTGCAAAGTTCCCACTGAATGTTTTCCATTCATAAACCATGGCCATGGATCAAAGAGCAAAGAGTTTAATGTAATCCGGTCATTTGCTTATGAGTTAAGTAAAACAACTGGTAACAGAAGAAATTTTCTATTCAGACACGTGACGAGTGAGGTTTTTGAGTTTGTCTATACCTTTTGTTTACAATCTGTCGGCCTCTATCGTTATTGAATTACTCGCTTTTATATGGTGTTCTGTACTTCGTTGAAACAAATATAAATGCAATACTGTGCATGGCCTCTATGTTTTATACCTTATATTTCAAAAATTACACAAAAAAGTTCATTAAATGCTTAATTCGCATTGACCGAACACCATCTTATACCTGCATGCACACTGTAACAAGTAGAGTTAAGGTGTATCATCACGATCCGTTTTTGAATACTTACACCCAGCGTGTTTTACTGGTTAATCACAATAACGTCATACTTGATTTTCCGCTTGAATATTTGAATGCATCATTTTGCTTTTTTTTGTTTTTTAAAAGTATTATTGTAATACTAAGAATACCAAGCAATGCAAGCGTATGATGGTAACTAAAAATATAAAGTGTCGTTAAATAAAAGTTTTGGTGCATTGAGTTTGGAAATGGTCCATAAATTTCAAAAAAAGGCCCATCGAATTTCAAAGAAACGGGCCATTGGCCAATCGACATTTCAATCCTTCTCAACCCCTGAACATACTTGCTACGTTAAATCAATTACCTCAGAAGCAAGGTCAGGAATTTGGGGGTTCAGATGCGTTTGAGTTGCTCTGATGATCAATTTGTAGAACTTTGTTTCCTCATAGTCAAGCGTCTTCTTCAAACTCACTGCTCCTGATTTTGCATCAATGGTAAATTGCGTCTTAAGGTCTCCACCAACTATGGAGAACATCAAATTCTCGATAACAGCACTAAAAGTGTTAGTTACGGCTACATTTACCAGAACGGAGCCCTTACTCACGTCCTCAGCCACCCCTACACGGTAAGATGAATTCTGGAAGGTTGGGGGGCGGTCATGAATAGTGTGAACAGAGACGAAAAGTTGCACGTCTGAAAACCTACTAGGTTTCCCTTGATTAGTTGCCCTGACAGTAGCTTCATAAACTTTGCTTTGTTCCGGAAGCCGTTTCTTTGCTTTCACTGTCCCGTCTACACTATGAATAAAAAAGTAACGGCTAGTCATGGTATAGGTCACCCTGGAGTTAACTCCGTCATCCAAATCGTCAGCGGTAACCCTCATAACACTGTTTCCGCTAGGAACGCTACCTTCTGAGGTTGTCCAGTAGGATAAATGACTAAATGCCGGAGCGTGATTGTTTTCATCTATGACTTTCAATGTAACCGTGGCCAAAGAAGATTTTCTTTCGCTTTGTACAGCCTGGTCTGTTACTCGTATTTTAAAATTATAAACGTTCCTGCAAAGATGAAGATATTTCAAAGTCAAAACAGGATGCTTTCGCTACAAATTAACCTGGACAAAATGTTTGGGACACTTTAATAATCTTGTTGAAATAGCACAAAAAGTTCCCCTCCTTCCTCTCTCCCCCATTAGATGGAGTAAAATCAATACACATAGACCAAACGGACAAGGGAGACAACATTATCACAACATTGTTGTGGGGGAGGGGGTAATTACATACTTTAGATACTGTTGAAGACGTACATTACGTTAAGAGTTGAAAACAAAACTATCCCAAATCTTTTTGTCCAGGATCGTTGACGTAGTGTGCGCGCAGGAAGATGTAAGAATTTACCAGTCCCAATTAATGACAAAATCAAAATGGCTTTAATTGTTTTTACAACTTTAAAAACTGTAAAGTACACGCAACCTGCCGATATATTGAAAAATTTGCCAAGGAAAATAAAACCTCATAACTTAAAATGAAGGAAGTAATGTCGATAATCTATTACACAACAAGGAAGATAACTGGATGAATAAGAAAAATAACATGGTGCAAAACAAGTAGTAGCAAGTTATCGTGTTGGTTTAAGAGTAATACTAGAAGTTTTTTAAAAATAGAAAGTGAAGTGTTGCGACGTACGTGTGTTACATTACGAGACAATGAGATAAAAGGGATCTGAAATAAGTATTGACAATTCTTGTTAGAATTAGTAATATTGCTTAATTTAATGTTCAAAATTTGCAAATCTAACTAAATCCTGTATGGTCTTGTGGCCGAAAATGTTTTGTGGAGTCATTTATCATTGTGAAAATTTTGATCCAAACAAAACCTGATTTACCATATCATGAATCGTTAGGGTATAAAATAATTCGTTGCAATTCAAAGTCATTTTGGACTAATTTTCAAAGAGTTACCAAATTCTGTGATTTTCCATGTAGTAAACGGTGTATTTTCATGAAGAATTTAAAGTCTGTTCAAACAGATCCTGAATTGCTAAAGTATAAACAGATACTTAAAACGTATTCTGCTGCAAATAAATTTATACGAAAATTTCATTTAGATTCTACAAACTTTTTCAACCGATAGTAAAGCGCTTGGTGTCAGGATTTAAAACTTTCATGTACCGTTTATAAATCGCTCGAACAAAAATAACACGCATATTTTAAAATGGAAAATCTAAGTTGTGTTAAAACTTCAACTAATTTTCAAAATCATTAAAGTCTTTATAATTGTTTTCATAAATTTTAATTTGATTATACTTCAGAACAAATAAACGAATATAATATTTGTAATGTCAAAACCTTATAATCTTTATAATATAGCTACAATATAACGCCCGCTCTTATTGGTTCAAATCTCGCCTGCGGCTTGTGATTTTACAACGTTCTCATGTTTCTCCCAACATCGCGCGTGCTCTATTTCGCCGATAAAGTCATAGAAAGTTGTGCTCTAATGCTTAAATAAAGGGAGAATTTATGAAGATTTCTTGCAAATTAATAAGTGCACTTGGTAGGTTTGAATTGTTTGAAATAAAGACACTTAGGGATAAGTTTTACTGCGAGTTTCCCCCATTTTTTCGCATAGACAAGGTACACGGGGAACACTTTTAAAAGTCGATCAATATTTGCTGTCGCTTTCAATTATACATCTGCGCTTCTGCTCTTGCTGGAAAATCTTCACCGGCCCATTAAAAACCTGGAAGTGTCACTCACCTGAGATTCTGCTTATACTTATTCTGGCCAGTAGTTTTCCGATGGAGAAGTAGAAACGATGTAAAAGTATAGGCATTATATGATGAATTCTTTGAGATATAATTGGGAAAAGGAGAAGATTAAAGGAACAAATTCGTTTCTTCAACAAGAAATTCAAGTTGGCAATTTAAATGGCTAGAAGAGTTAGCAGTTTGCAATATTGACTTGAGAATACAAAAAAGTTCCACGAGAATGAATGGCCAGGATTAGTGAACGTTGACTTGGTAGGTTCATAGCTTGTACACCTGTGTCTTCATTTTTTTTCTTATTTCGAAATATGAAGCGTCGCATGAATTGAAAGCGCCGTAACAATTTAAGTTAAAAGAAGAAACTTTTAAAGCTAAAAGCTTAAAAATGATATTGAATGTGCGGAGGGAAATAGAAATAATATTCAAAAACCAAATGCCACGAGCTTGGGTCATATGAATAACACTCGGGTCCTCGTAACTTACGGTATGGAGCTTGCACTCAGTTAGGAAGAGATAAATAATTAAGTCAAATATACATTCAAAATAAAAAAGCAAAAAATAGAATCCGAAAACTGTGCCAAAAGATGATAGAATTGAAGCAGTTTTTTCTCTAAGTCAATTAACCATAGAGTGCAGTATACACATCAGCACCTTTAACTACGGGATATTCTTGAATGAGGCTAAATTTGATAAAAATACCTTTTTGAATACTCCAAGTATTCTAAAAGAATCAACGCACAACCATTAGTTTTGGTGGCAACCAAAAAACCCATCACTTCTTCAACATCTGCATCGTCCATTGCACAAGAAAACTTCCCGTTGCTACCGCGATCTTCATCACTTACTTCAAATTTAGCGAGAAGAGATTTAAGAGCACTGCCCTCAGGAACTTTTACTATAACGAAATAACAAAAGAATTTAACAAACTGGCAAAGTTAGTATTGGTGTTGTTCGGTATTCAATGCTCAAAACTAACACAATAACAGAAACGAATTATGAATCTCACTCTATAAATTATAACCTACGAGATTTGGCAAACTATGAGACCTATTGTATAATAAATGGTCACAGCTCCAAGGTACTGTTTTTCAACAATTAAAAGAATACTGTTTCTTATTCAGGGACGCAAGTTACCATCATTTTATTAAAACTAAGAAAAAAATGTATTAGAAATCAACTATATCACCACAAAGCGACAATACCACATTTTTTGACGTGTCTTGCAATGAGAGAAATAAAAGTTGAAGCAAGCAATGTACGATATTAAAATAAACGCTTCATGAGGGCGCTTCTTCGGTTTAAAAATATGCTTCCGAAAAGTATGGAAACGGGACGAGATAAAATCAAAATGATGGAAAAGCAACCACATTGTTCATGTTATATCATCAAATAATAGGCTTAAAGAGGAAAATAGGGGAAATATCGAGAACATAAAGCAAAACATCATCATCATCATATTTGTTTAAGATCCATAGTTTTGAAGGTAAAACATGATAAGATGAGTTCTTAATTCTTTGTGTGTAAAACAATGACAATTCATAATGTTTATCAAGTAAGCAATTACATAGACAACCGCAATAGATTCGCACGCTATTTTCCATCGGATGGCGGGAAAACTTCGCGCCAAAGAACTCGACTTAAATTACATGACAACCGCATTGGCCACAACATTTTAGTCTAAAGACATTTCTATTTTGGTTCATGGATGAGTAAAGAAAACATCATCAAAGAGACAATACAAACGGAACAACTCATAATTAACTAAAATAAAAATATAAAAACAGAAATACAAAAGACGAGAACACTATGTTACCAGCAATACCATCTTCGTCATAGGCGGGAAAAAGAGCAACAATTCCGTGTCGTGCAGACTCTTTCAACATGACTGGTTTATGTACATGAAATGAAGCAGTTGACGATTGCATTAAAAGAGAGAGACATTAACAAGTATTAGTAACGTGAAGCAAAAATGATAAAACAGTTATGACAAAGAACGTTGATTGTTAATGTCAGCTTATACAATTTAAACATTGAAAGACGTAAAACCTCAAAATGCTAAAATTAATTTTACTAGAAAAAAAACGTCAAAATTAGATATAAACGATTACAAATGATATTGCACCGTGGTGTTAATAATGCAGTTAATAAGGATTCTCGTGGTTTTGTACGCAACCGAGCAATTACTCAATAACTGACGTACATTGCAGAGTGGTAATTATATATGGACCCACAAAAGTGACCGGATCTCCCAGTTGTGGCTTCATAGCTCATCTAGTAAGAGTCGCTGTAGCGATACTGCAGAAGTCACAGATTTGAATCACGTTAAGTCAGTAAAATTTATTTCTCAAGCTTCTAACAAAAGATCCGCTCTCCCAGATGCGGCTTAATAAATCAAGTAAACAGAGCGCGTTTTGCTGGTCACGGGTTCGAATCCCGTTTAATTCAGCTCTAGCTGTTATGATTTCATAGTTTAACGCACTGTAGTGGTAAAACAAAGATCACGGGTTGAATCCTGTTGCACCCAACAGTTTTTAGTTGGTTAATTAAATAATGCAAACTAACCGCGACGATCCTTCACAACGCCATAAAACTTATAGGTATGACATTGTTAGTTAGTGAGCATTTCAAAATAATATAAATAACGCGTCGATCAACGGCGGAGTCATTTTTGGTGGTTGGATTTTGCAGTTGTTAAGACCTCTGACCTCTATAGCCGCCAGGTTCCAGATCTGATCCCAAGCTCTTTCGAGATCATATCGTTACCACCAAACATTACGTAATGGCGGCCTGGTTGCTAAGATCTCTGCCTTTCAGGATCTGCCGAAATTAAAAAAAAAATTTTGTGACGTTCTTTTTTCCGAGGCTAACAGATATTTCCATCCACTTTAGGAGTATCAACAATTGCATGGGTGACCCTAGGTTTCCAAAGAGTTTACCTTAAGATTTTATGCTAATAATGATGGATAAATAGATCTATTTTCTTGATGTTTAAATAAAAAAATAAATAAGGAGACGTTTTCAATCCATGTGATCGTCATCACCACTAACATTCTTTTGCAGTCTGTGCTTAAGAAACTATTTGAGTAGACTAAAATATCTGCTCTATTGAAAGCGCGACTAAGCGTCAACTTAACAAAAAACTTTTTCACAGTTTTGTTCAAGCATCTTGACCTTTAAAACAACGCCATTTTTGTTGTACTCTTCCACCAAATGACTGATTGGGTCATTTTAACGGTCATCTAGAAACAGAATTTGGAAAATACTTGATTTTTTGGAAAATGCGTGAAAATGACCAATAAATGTTTGTGCGTGCGTGATACGTGATACTTTTAAAACCAAAAGAAGCAAATTGCGACAATGTAACCGAATGAAGGTTGTCTGCAGTGTTAAAAATTGAAGTAACTACTGAAATACTCTTTGGATACAACGATGGAAAAAAATGCATATGGAAGAAAAACCGCTTAGTTTGTATTTTGAGTGGAGGTTTTCCTAAATAAATTACCGGCTTTTTGAAAGAATTAAGAAACTTTTGAAGACAACGAATACACGCTTTTTTATAAGAAAGACTTTATGAGAACAAGCAGGCTCAAATTGGCAAAAACTTAAAAACAATTTAAGACCTCAGACACGGAGTATCAATAAAAATGTTCTAGGTAGACTTTTTACTAAAACTTAGCAACACAATTTAAAACAAAAGAAGCCTCATAGTTGGTAAGGCGCCAGTTTACTGTGCGGGAGGTTTCGGGTTCGATTCCCAGCCGGACCACCACTCAGGGTCTTAAAATAATTGAAGAGAAAGTGCTGCCTTTGCTCTAACATCTGCAAATGGTTAGA